>WURS02447131.1:0-14461 GCA_011762765.2 Rhinocypha anisoptera
GGGGGAGGGGAGCGCGGGTGGGTGCTGGTCGGGGCGGGGGGGGGGGGGGGGGGAGGGGGAGAAAGCACAAACAAAAACCCACCGGGTGTGGGGGGGGGGGGGGGGGGGGGGGGGCAGGGGTAGGAGGTGGCGCGTGTCTCACCTCCGCAGCCAGCCGCCCCTCGGTCACAGAGTCTCAGAATGTGTGTGTTATGGGAGTGGCATTCAGGGAGATGGGTTCGCCCCGCCCGCGAATAAAAGGGAAGACCCCCTATCCACAATCCCACCGCTTTTAAGGTCTCTCTCAACATATAATGCAAGAACATAACTTCAGAACGCAACTTGGGCATAACTCGAGTCCTAATTCTTCTGATAAAATGTAATTTTTTTCACGCGATTGGCAATTGCCAATTGCCAAACTGGTACGCCAAATCATCAATTACTCACTGCGTAATGATAGTTTGAAACACACACCTTCAAGCGTGACGTTTAAAAAAAAATTGCGCTCGAGCTGCCGTTCCCAAATGCTTTGTCACATATTTTGACTTAGCGACATCATAGCAACATTCGCTAAATGTAAACATGTAGTATCGAAATACAGACACGGGAAAATAAAAGCAAAATAACCCATCAAACGACGCACACGAGTGAGTAAATCATTTTTCCATCATTTATTCATAATTCATTTATGATGACATTTTCAAGAATATTTAGATAATGATATTAATATTCCATCCACAAATGGTCATTCTCATTTCACTAATTGTGCCAATGTAACCGTAATTTCTAATAATAAAGAATGATATTTTATCTTTATGGAAAAATCTAATGATATCGGATCAGAAATGGTTTTATTATTGTAAAAAATATCTGTGAGTTTTTATATTTTTTCTAAATCACCCACTTTCCGCGCCTAAACTCACTTCCTGCCTCTTTCCTTCCGCGTACATTCTGTTCTCACGCACTCGTGATAAAAAAATTGTGTGTTCAACTCGGAACGACAGTGTTACCAATAGCAACGCACTTAAGTCTTCCGCTCGCGTTATTGCGCCAACTTACAACACTCGTTGCACAATGTACTCTTACGTTTCGACGCCACTGCATCATCTTCATATCTAAAAGACCTGCAGATTTAGCAATTTTAGACTCGAAGATGATGCAGTGATGTCAAAACCGGTTTAATAAAGTTTATTTAACCGTGGAAAATTGCTATCTCCATTTTATTGTAATGTGATAATTCCACCACACCACACCTGAAACCACACAATTTGCTATTTCTTCTGACTTTCACCGTGGCCTACGTCTGGTATATATGTTCAACGGATAAGAACACTTCTCTCTTTTTATTTAAGCTCCCGTGGCAGGCGTCACCTGGTGAAAATCCATCAGGATGAAAATAGGTAAATTATTTGACCTATTCATAATAGGAAGAGGTACTTCAATCTACCTGTCCTTTTCTCTTTTTCTAAGTTGACTAATGAATGTATCCCGATGAGCAGCAATTTAAAAATATACGACTCGCATTAACACTGTCGGCCTCAATTAGTAGTCGCACAAAAGGCTTTGATTTTGCACATTATATTCAGACTTTTATTAAGATATTAAAACTGTAAATATTCATCCCGTATTAATGAGAAATTTAGCTTTCGAATAAACAGGATTTGTAAATACCTTTATTCAATTAAAAATACTACGATTTTGAAAGTGTAAAGTACCATTCTACGCGTGCGGCGTTGGAGGGATAAGAGTGGTACCGGCGGACGCCCGACCAATCGCCGAAGTGACCCCCCACCCTAATGTCCTCCCCTCCCCCTCCACCCTGTCGATGGCACGCGGCGGAGGGAGGGACCCTTCCTCTCCCATAAGCGGGGAGGAGTATTCAATTAAGGGTGGCGCCGCTTCCCCTTTGTGTCCCCATTAAACCTCCTCCAGAAATTCCCGTAAGTTATGTTTTTTCTTCAAGAAGTTTCTCACCAGACGTGTGGCTACACTGCCAGATTGAAAAATCCTCGCTACGTGTTCCCCCAATGGGGAGGCACGATACTATTCCGGTCTCTCCTCCGGAAGGAGGGAGGAGGAAGAAAGGAAGCTGCGATGGTGCTATTTTTCTTGCGAAAAGTCATTCATTCACTTGTTTTTCGTATTAGGCTACCTACGAGATTTATTGCGTTCTTTTGTTTGTGATGATCCCGGAAGCTAGGCAGGTTAGGATCGACTTGTATTCAGCATTTTCGTACCTGTAACCTTAAATACGCACTGTTTTTTAATCGGAAAATATTTTCTTCCAATTATTTTTATAAAAGCACTTTAAAAAATTGTACGCATGTATTTTCTTCACGAACGCATCCAATTAGGTTTTTGCTGGTTCAAACTAAATTTGTGTACAATACGTACAGTCTTCAGGTTTTAAATTTTTTTTGTTGATTTTTTTCATATACATCACGTCATTATCGCTACACAGGTATGCATTCGGTAATCACGCAAGGATAAGATTAATACCGAATCGTGAAGTATATTTTTCCGTAACGCACGCAAGTATGTACCAATTATAGGGCATATCCAGTGCGTCCCCAATGTGGCGTCCGTCCCTCCATGGGCTTCATCCCGTGGAATTCTTTCACAATGCGACGGAGGAAAAGAACGAAACTGATAAGGAATTCACATATGAGAACTATTCACTCGAACACGAGAAGGTAGGTTTCACTACAGCCTGTCTCAATACACAGGACCCAACCAAAGGCGTTTAGAGATCTTTGCAGGAGTCACTCGGTGAGATTCCATCGAAATAGAATCATATCAGGATAATATAAGCAGCATCAGGATAGAATCTCCAACAGGTGAGAATAGGTAAATCAAAATACTTTGTTGTTCTTCAAATGAACGATTGAAAGAACTGGTCGCATCTAAGCTTATACTCGCATTTTGTGTGGAAGAAGAAAGTTTTTTTCTTACATATTCCCAGAGGCGTTGGTCTGTGAGGAAAACTGCTTGATTCAGGTGAATATTTTTTGCGTGGGTCTGTCTAACGTAGAGATGGGCGATTTCAAGGAATGAATCGATTCGACCAAATTGATCCGAGTCGTATTGTGTGAATCGATTAGCTCAAAAAGTCGTACCGATTAAATCTATTCGAGTCGGATTCGTAACTGAATCGGAATCGCAACTGAATCGGAATCGCAACTGAATCGGAATCGCAACTGAATCGGAATCGCAACTGAATCGGAATCGTAACTCACTCTAGGTGTGGCTTGACTACTGCAAAATAACCTCTCTCCTTTATCCTCTCATTACATTTCCCAAGTGTCCTTCTAATGGATTCTTATTTGCTATTCCGCAAACTTCCCAAATATTTTTTCTCCCCAGGACTTATCGTAACGCCCAAATATTACACCGATTCTTATTGTGGTTGTAATTCTAAAAGACCACTGTTCATGAGAATAAACCCTACGTTAACATCAGTTCCGTTATGAGAATTTCACTTGCAATAAGAATGTGTTTTTAAAATTTCCTTTGATTTTTGTGGGAATATATATGTCGCTGTGTGAAGATATTCGTAATTTTGAGGAATCCGGAATAATTAATTTCCGTCGTAAAACCATCCATTTACTTTATTATTCGGCATCAGTACAATTTAGAGGAAATATTTTTCAAAATTTAGCGGATGGAAACTATTTCATTATGGATGTGTGGCCAATTATAACAAAAGAGTGAAACCAACTGATTATTGAGAACGTGTCAGTGCAGCATAATGGCCTCCTTCCTTTGGATGTCTAGGTTTTTAATAAATAATACCGTAAATATTTCAAGAATTTATCACCTTTAATCAACCCGATACTAAAAAAACTAATAATAGCCCTTCAACTTCATTACTTTATGAAACTCTTCATGCCATTTAGATTCGCTATTTTTTTCCTTTTCAACAGGTTTTCTTCGCTACCTCCCTCGACTAGTAATATATTACTTTCACATCATCATATTCACACGCCATGGGATGCTATATGCCCATCTCTCTTTAAGTAACTCGTTTCTTTGATTTAAAAAAATTAAACTCTCTTCCACTGACATACGTCACACTTATTTAGACTTCCCTTAGGGTACCTTTAGTTATTCAACTCTCAACATTATGCTCCAAGCCATGATTACATCTGCAATTTCTTTACGACTCTACTCCAATCTCAATACTTGTGAAAGAATCGGTGTCCAACACGAAACTTCTCTTCTAAATACCGGTCCAATCTCGTAATACTATCAATATATGCTTTCTGCCTGCTCTAATACAAGCTCATTGAGGAAATTAGCTTGGGAACCACTTTGCTCAGTTAGGTTGAAGTACAGGTTACATCTAATATGCAGATTTCAGGAAGATCGCATCAGCCAAGAAGTCAAAAGTATATTACAAGCCCCGTCATACTACGGTATGTCAGATCACGTACGTAAAACCAGGGTGATAGACAAAATAAATCAGACGGATGGATGTAAAATGACATATCTTCCACGCACAATTATAGAACAAAATCAATATGATCACAAGCACGGAGATAATAGTCAGGGTAGCTTATGTTATATTTGTCTCGCATAATTTTAAAAATTAAATTTTAATTGATAATGTTCCCGCATGATATCCACATTGTTTTGTCATTGAAACTTATGCATGTAATTAGCTTCTTTCGATGCGAATTACATATAATATATGCATGTGGGGATGCATGCTTGATGATGCCATATGCCCTTGCGGTGGCTTGCACGATATTATATTAAGTAGACGTAATATTTGTCCGCTTACTTCGGCGCTTAACTTCGTCTACATTTTTCTATAATCATATTCATTTATTTTGAACATAATTCCACAGTACTCACACTAATTATTTAGTTCGTTTCGTAAACAATTAAAGTTCTTCTAAAAACAACGGCTGCTTGGTGATTCGCGGATTTTAGTTCATAGTTGAAATGGGCGATTTCAAGTAATGAATCGATTCGAATCGTATAGTGTTAACCAATTCGAACCGGAGTAGTAACTGAATCGGAATCGTAACTTAATAGGAATCGTAACTGAATCTGAATCGTAACTGAATTGGAATAGTAACTGAATCGGAATTGTAACTTAATAGGATTCGTAACTGAATCGGAATCGTAACTGAATCGGAATCGTAACTCATCGGAATCGTAACTCAATCGCAATCGTAATTGAATCGGAACTGAATCGAATCGGAAAGGAAAGGAAACAAATCAAATCAGAATCGGATCACAATAATCGATTCAAAATAATCGGGAATCGTATTAAAATAATCGACTTCCGAATTTATCGAATCGGAATCGCCCATCTCTAGTTCCTAGTGTATCTATATATTTCCACTTAGTCTTTCCTACACTCAGCCCTTCCGTTTTCTCGGCTACCACTTCTTGAGCAGAACCAACGGTTTAAAGCGTGAACGACAGCGGACATTCCTGCCTAACACTGTTTAAGTGTAGGTAGCGGTTGTGTATTCGTAAGTAGTCTGTTGTGGTCTGCTGCTCGTCCTCAAACCTGTTTACTCACGTGACACACTGGTACTCAATCTCAGGAGGAATTCTCAATAAGACGTCCTCATCTCAAATCCACTAAGTCATTCAGCAACTATTTTAGGCTTTCACCTTGAAATAATATCCACTTACTATAAGAATGGATTGGAAAACATTTTGGCTCGTTAATTAGAGGGATCTTTTTCTTTAGTTACGAGATACATTGATCGACGTCCAGTCTTTCTTAGATTAAATGGGACAAGTCCCCGCTTAGAGAGAAATGTGGCTACGAAAGATTTAGACGACTAAACGATATAAAAAGTTTGATTATGGAATCTAATTTTAAAATAATTAATTACAATTCGCGAAAACTATTATAATTACATGAAAAGCGCATTCTGAGACCACGGCAGTGTTTGAAATTGTTAGAGAGAGATATAATATATATAAAGTCAAAATGAAGTATAAAATATACTTGACTAGTTTCGTGTATGCAAAATGCAAATTTATCCGTAATATTCGATGTGCTAATGATGCGCAATTGATTACCTCAACCGCAGATTGCACCTTTGGGAGTGGGCATTTAGCTAAATTACGTCACTTCCGATGAAAAACACACCCAAAAAATTTCTGTTATTGAAAAAACCATAACATCCCAATATTTTACTGCCGTTTATTACTAACTACGAAATAGGAATCATAGTTGTAGTTACACAGTTAAAATGTATCCCAAAAAGTTTATCACACCATCAGATTACTATAATCCTATTTGGTCATCCATGAATGCGATCAGGGGAAAGGAATGAGTGATATTCATCTAAAAATCTAAAATTACGTCCGCTTTGTTTTTTTTTCGAGCGACACTCCATAGAAGTGGCGGATATCTATAGGAAATGATTAACACCTTTTCCCAAGAATTTATGGAAATTTTTCGTAAAATATGTGGGATGTACAAAGTCACTTACTATGGACATTTACTTTTAGTACTAAGGCATTTTATTTTTTACATGGTTTAATAGAGTTATTCTGACTGTATTTAATATGAGAATAATGTCAGAGAACAAGTTATTATTGTTGTGCGGTACTCTGTCAATATCATGTAGATTTAAAAAACCACAGTGATCAACCCGAAGGTTGGTATGTTAAGTGAGGGTGGAGTTCACCTAGTATTAAGCCCACGGGGGCGTGTGGAAATTCACACATCAGGGTAGAGGGGCCAGTTCATTTCCCTGTGCCGCCTATGGTTTCCCACGAAGATGTGGTACCCGAAAAATCACTCATCTTGGGTTTAGCTGGAGTCGTCACCGGGTCTCGAACCCGGGTCCCCCGGTTAGTAGCCAAAAACACTACCCACTGGGCTACCACGACCTCCAAGTAGATTTACAGACGCTAAATCAACATTTTTTTATCAAATACACTGTTTTTGGCTCTACTTTGTGGTATCTCCATTTTTAAAGCTTGAAAAAAACCCTGCCTTTTTAACGTGGGAAATGTGGAAATGGGAGCGTGTTATTTTTTAATATTTTAATATTTTTACCCTAAGTCATTCTGCAGCTCTACATATATTATTCTATCCGTATTGATTCCTGATTGATCGAAGAATGATTGGAGGCAAATTGTGGAGGAGGCCAAGGACCAGAAAGGGTTGTTGCGCTACCAAATGATGATGATCGATTCCAGATTTATCGTCCTCCTGCTTAACTTACGTAGAATTTTAACGTTCTATTACTGTCATCAATGTCTCCTTGCAAAATACGACTGATTCCATAAAATAAGGTGAATTACGTAATTAAAATTTGCGGGTATTATGAAAGCATACAATTATTTTTTTGCAACTTGGTCCTTGATATCTATACACAGTTTCAAGTCAATATATTTAATTGTTGGAGAGCTGCTCGTGTTTTTGTAAACATACAAAAGTTAGTTTTTCGATTTTTTTAGCAAAATATTTGCATTAAATTTTGTTTGCGGAATGAATATTTCGCCGCGGAAACGTTGAGGGTGTTACGGAAAGCCTTTGGTGATGAAGCTATGTCGCAAAAAAATGTTTACAAGTAGTACAAAGACTTTAAAGACGGCAGAGAAAGCGTTGAAAATGAACAGCGCGTCCTGGACGACCATCAACGCCAACTGATGAACAAATCTCGTTTGGTTCCAAAAAGCAAATAAAAAAACAAAAAAAACTCATATCGTTCCTCAACCACCGTATTCGCCTGATTTAGCACCTTTAGTGACTATTCTGGCTATTCCCTAAACTCAAAAGACCACTCCGTGTGGACACCGTTTCAACTCCATCGAGGAAGTAAAAACCGAATCGAAGAAAGCATTGCAGACCATACCGGAAAAGGACTTTCCGGACTGTTTCGACAACTGGAAAAGATTCGAGAAATGGTTAAGGCCGAGACTTTGTGGAAATCCATGTTGATAACAACAGAAATAAAAACTTTGCGTTCCGTCGACCACGTCGCCATCAACTATGAATTCTACTCGTCCCATCCCGGCAACTTTTCTTGTGGAAGGCAAAGTTTTTATTTCTGTTATCATCAACTGGCAAAGACGTTGGCATAAGTGCATTCTATCGGGTGGTGATTACTTTGAAGGCGACGAAATAGATTTGGGAGGATAAATATTTTTTTTACTTTTAAAACAAAGTCACCTTAATTTTTGGAGAGAGTAGTATTATCCCCCGCAACCAAATTCTCTCTCTTCTCAAATTTTCTAATTTGGAATGTATTTTCTTCCCATTTAATCGACAGGGGGATTAAGGAATTCAGCCTGGTGAACACGTGGGAAACGACGCCCGACAAAAGTCTTCCCCTCATCACACGTGAGGAGTGGGGAGCAAAGAAGCCGACGAAAACCATGGTGAACATTGAATACGGACTCAAATACGTGATGATCAACGAGGGCGGAGAGCGGTGCTTCACCCCCGAGGAGTGCATATCGCGGATGAAGGCAGAGCAAGAGGAGCAGTCGCCCCTCTACGGAGATATCATCGACAACTTCTACATAGGAGACGACGGTTACGTCTACGAGGGGAGGGGTCTGGACGTGAAGCCCCTTTGGGACACGGAGATAGAAACCGACGGTAACAAATTCTTCAAGGACGAATCCATTACGGTGAGATTCTTCGGGAATTTCCAATCCGATGCCCCATCCGAAAAGGCCATCGGCGCTTTGAAGCTCCTGGTGAACGCCGGCGTCTCGATACACAAGATACCCGACGGCTACAAAATTTTCTCCCTTCGTGGTGTTTACCACGAGCCCCGTTTCCTCGGCGACGGGTTCCTCCAGATAGCCAGGAAATGGCACCGGTGGGCCCACGAGCTGGAAGCCAAGTTTGAGAAGGAACTCGAGTCGGGTGAGGGTTTCATCGGGATGGTCAAACGCATCGATTGGGACGCCAAGGATGCCACCAAAGAGTTCGAAAAGGTCAAACATCCCGTCGACTACGTCATCATCAACGAGTATTCCGCATCCGACAGGTGCCTGAGCTCGAAAGACTGCATAGCCCTCATGAAAGAAATCCAGGAGAAAGACCTAGATGGGTACGGCGACGTTAAGGACAACTTCTACGTTTCGAACAGCGGCAACGTTTACGAAGGCAGGGGATGGAATGCGGAGCCCCAGTTCCAACCGAAATACTTCAACGAGTCCTTGATCACGGTAAACTTCCTCGGAACTCACCAAGGTGAAGGTCCTTCCCTGACGGCGATAGCTGCTTTCGATAAGTTGATGAGAGTCGGCGAGAGGTTGGGAAAACTGTCACCAACCTATGAATTCTACTCGTCCCGAAACATATACGACGCAGCTAACCTGTTGGGCGACGGGCTGAAAAAACACTTCGTGGATAAGAAGAAGTGGTCAAAGAAGTTGGACGCTTTGAGCGAAGAGAGCCGCTTTGAGTCGGGATTGCTCCCAATAATTCCGATATCGGATTGGTCGAGAGAATCAGGTAGGGCAACTCACCAATCGATTACCCATCCGGTGCAATACGTCGTGGTCGGCAGTTCTGGAGATCGATGCTTCACCAAGAATGAATGCGAAGATGTCATGAAAGGATCTAAGAGCAAGGGTTTGTCGAATGAAAATGGTCCCCTGGACAATTTTTACGTCGGGGATAACGGGATGGCTTACGAGGGCAGGGGCTGGACGTTCGTACCTAACCTATACGCAAAAGGATTCCAGTTCGAGTTCTTCTCCGTGACATTCCTGAGAAATTTTAATGAGGATGATCCACCGTCTCAACTCTCCATTCTCGCCTTCAACCGCCTGTTGGAGAACGGCTTGAAGACGCAGAAGCTCTCCCCTGAGTTCAAGATCGTGTCCATTCACCAGATATTCGACAGAAAAAGCGCGTCGGCGGACAAACTGTACAAGGCCATCCAGAACTGGGATCGCTGGGACCCGGAGTTCGACGTGTTGCCAGGAGGCGATGCGAGGCAATCCGGCGACACTTTGTTCGTCCGCCGGGAGGACTGGTTTGCCGAGGAGCCCGTCTACCGACTCCCAATCCCGAAACATCCCGTGGGCTACGCATTAGTTCGCAACGTGGGTGACCACTGCAGCGACATGACCAGTTGCATAAGGAGCGTTCAGAAGATCCAGAAGAACACGCCCCCGAAGGACTGGGACGTGGCGGACAACTTCTTCGTGGGTGACGACGGTCACATTTACGAAGGGCGAGGTTGGGACAATTCCTCCTTCTGGGCCGTCAAGGGTATCCACAACAAATTCATCTCCGTGGGATTCCTCGGTTCGTTCGAAAACGAGCAGCCATCTCCAAAGGCTCTGTTGGCACTGCACATCCTTCAGCAGACGGGAATCGCAATGGGCAAGCTTTCGCCTGATTTCAAAACGTTGTCACTGGGGGAGCTGGTACCGGGATCGGCCGTCACCTCGGATAAACTGATCGAAGCGCTGAATATCACCGTTCATTGGTCCGAAGACGGCGGTCTGGGTTACGACAGAGCGCGCCTGAGGTCAATGAATAGCTCATTCATCCTGTCGGATGAGTGGAACCTTTCCGATCTCTCCGTCAGGAAGTCTTCGGAGATGACTAAGCCGCTGAAATACATAGCGATAAGGGATGGCGGTGAATCCTGCGACACTCACGAAGCATGCTTGAAGCGTATAAAAAAGGAACACCTAGACAGACATCTGTCATCTGACGGTGGTATCTCGGAAAACTTCTACATTGGTGATGACGGGAGTGTTTTCGAAGGTACGGGTTGGGACTGGGACATGAGTTGGGGTTTCAACGGCTGGCAAAAGACCGTCTCTGTACAGTTCTTCGGCACCTATTCAGATAGTCTGCCGTCTGAAAAAGCAATCGAAGCCTTCAACGCCGTGATCATCAGAGACGGAATCGAAACAGGAAAGCTGATGAAAGATTATAACATCGTGCCTATGCCCGAAGGAGACGGAAGATCAATTGGTTCGAAGCTGCGTGAAACGATATTGACGTGGAAGAACGGAATTCCAGAAATTTTGAATGTGTGATGGTGCTTTAGAATTGCTGAGTGTTTTTTTATTTCAAATTTCGAATTTACTTCAAATCACCTATTATCTATTGAAGTCTTGAAAAATCCAATGACTCCGAGTCAGGTACAATCGTTTCCGGTAGCTTAATTGAGGCCACGACGTCAATCTCTTTGAAACTTTGTACCGAAAAAAACAATGCGAATAAAGTGACGTTTCTTATCATCGCTTCACTTAATAATAAAATCAATAAACTTATTTGATAATACATGTCTATAATATTTCATTTACATATTACTCTGATACGTTTTCCATATAGCTATTTGTAAAGATCTCATCCCAAAGAAATCAGTATTATTGCGACTTAAAATTATTTTTTAAATTTTTCCCACATTAAGGTGTAAAATGTGATCACTAACCCATCCTTAGCATAACGAGACGATCTTGTACAGTTTTCATTTATTTTTTCAAATACATTTTTTAATCCTTCAGCTGGGGTTTGGCTTACATGGTTAGCTCTCTCGTTATATTTTTGTTCTATGCGAATCACGGGAGCAAGTGCCCTTTAAATTTTATTGTTTTTGTGGCTTCATAAAAGGTAAGGGAGGGAAATAGGGTTATGGATAAGGCACAGGGGGTGCCGAAACCCTCAGGAGTTTTAGAGAAAGAGTGAATTGTTGAAAGGGGTGATAAAAATCCTGCCTTTTGTTTCGTTATCATTATCATTAAATTTAAAATGCTTGCTTGGGCAGGCGGTAACCAAAACATGCAATCATCTTTTTCCCTAAAAAATAAAAAATTTAAAATAACCACAACCATGAAAATAAAACTCATCAAAATTCCTTTACTATTTTATAGCTTCAATGTAACAAAATATTAGGTTTAAATTAACCATAAGGCTTAAAATAAATCAAAATTGGTGTTGAATTAAACATACAGTAAACATATTAGATATTTTTGCAACTAAATTTTTCTTAAAAATATTTACATTCTTTGGGAAGGACGTGAATAGTTTTGCAAGACAGATCTTTCCTTTCAGCTATTTTTCCTTGGTTGGGATATGAAATGTTTATGTTCCTCGTCCTTTGTGGACTTAATACGTGGATCTCATTGTATTTGCTATCATTTTTCCGTATGAAGTTTGTTTTTTCTAAATGTCCCCCTTTAGATCAATGAGCTTTGATCGCCCTTGAGCAGTACGTGGGACATTCCACAGAGTCTGATCCTTTTTCTCCTAATTCTTCACTGTCTCCCAGCATATAAGTTACTTATAATATATTATGTAAATAAAATACATAAATCTAAATTAAATATTAATAAAGTATTATGTAGATTACTCATTATATACTATACTATGCATTATTTATTTAGTATTTTTAAGAGGATCATAAGTGTGTCCAAAAATAGAAACGGGGTATCCGCGCATCTAACTACAATTGCTGGTAACTAGGTTCGTGATTCAATTTTTTTTATTACACACGGATACAATCGGTTATCACTTAGTCATAATTCTCGGCGCTGTTTTCTTTCTCGGGTTAGTGTAATTGGAATACTTTTACGCTTCAAATGTCACAATGAGACTCTCTTTCTGGAAGCAACAGACAGTTCCGTTGAAAATAGTCCGAAGGTCACCCACATTGCCAAAACAGCAGCAATTAGATGGGATTAAAAAATTTTGTCTGACGGAAAAGTTGTGTGTGCTGTTGTTGAAAGGTTTTCTGTGGGAAAAGGTAAGTGAATTGTGCCGCGTTATAGTTCTATATCTTGTATGTGACTATAGCAATATTATAAGTCTCAAAGGTGTTGAAAGCTCTGAGTGATTTCTTTTCCTTCAGTGTCGTTGATCCCCAAATTCCCTACCTTCTGAACAAAGGAACTTTTCCATACGTTACTATGGAGATTTATTTATTCAACATCTCACGTATGAAAATTTACGTTTACCCTAATGAAAAAATCAATAATAAGTTATGTTCTATAACAAAAGTACCCATTTCGAGAGTCAATATTATTTCAAATCAAATTTATTTGGTTTAATATGCATGCAACCCGCGTAATAATATAGGTGTCACTTATTTAACAATGCACTGGAAAATTGTCTCTACGTTCTAAAGACCGATGAGATATTTCTTCTTGTTATTCCCTAATGTTTAATAGCGTCGTTCTAACGTTGAATGTGGGTTCATTTGAGACACTCGACAGCGCAAATGATGACCCTCGAGTCGAGAGCCGAAACGTCACACAGAGGGGCCAAAACGCTGCAAGGTAGGTATAGACCCAAAAATATTGCGTCACGAAAATGGTTTTACAGTAGGGAAAGTGAAAGGTAGGACCGCGCCGTATCGGAAAATGATGGTAACAGATAGGTAGCCGTGCATCTGTGGATGGAGTTCATTTCGTAAGTGAACGCATCCGAGGTTTCGGCTTATCTCGTGCTACTCCGTCGGAAAGTGCATCAGCTTTAAAAATTTTCTGACACGGATCTACTGGACCGATTTCCATTTTCAAAAATGGAAATGATAGAGGACTGTGAGTAGATTATTATTGTACATTCATATAATTACAATTTTTATCAAGTGAAATTTTTTTTCCCCAAAATGAAAGTGAGGTACAAACGTAGAATTTTTACACTTAAAGTAACTTTCATTATTTAACTCGTGATCACTCGCGTTGAAACTTTGTCCGTGTATGGGTATATGTTTTTTGAACACAATCCCAGAATTTCGCAACCCTACGCGGCCCTACGCGAAAATAAAGTGAGAAAGACTGAACACGGCAACGCAACGTGATTTTATGATGGGGTGAGGTTTCTGTCATGAGGTGAGGCAAGATGACGATTCTGTCATGGTTACACCTTTTGTTTATTTATTTATATTAAGAGTTCTGTAGGAGAGAAATGACAAGTGTGTAATCTTTTCAGGGAATAACTTAGTCCTAATCCAATAACAGGACCATCAAATACGTATTTAAAATTAATTTTAATTTTTGTGTTTTTTTCATGTTTTTATTTGATTTTATAATACGTGGTTGCCATAGGGTAAGACCTTATTATTCATCGTAACATTGAATAAATGACGCAAATATGGTTCTATGGCAGAACCACCCATTTTTAAGATATCAATTGAAATTTTATCCGGGCCTACCGACTTATTTTCCTCATCTTCCTTATTCTTTTAAAAAAGCACATATCCGACGCGTTGACTGGAAAAGAGTCAAAATGTAATGAAATCTATGGTATGTTGGTGTGGTTTAGATTTCTCTCTAATAGTCCCACATTGTTGGAGATATTTACCTTCGTCGCATTTCTATTTAGGCCCTTAATTAAGCTAGCGAATGACTCGTTGAGTAAATTAGTGCAATTTTCCACAAAAATATCGGTTGATTTCTACCAGGTTTCGATGTTACTACATCATCATCAGGTTGATGATGTAGTAACAACGAAACCTGGTAGAAATACACCTATATTTTTGTGGAAAATTGCACTAATTTACTCAACATGTTAAAA
>WURS02447142.1:0-14461 GCA_011762765.2 Rhinocypha anisoptera
GGGGAAACCCCCCACCCCCCCCGGGCGGCAACCACGCCCGCCCCCCCCCCCCCCCCCCCCCTGACCTCCTCTCCCATCCAGGGCACACAATGTGCAGGCGACAAAACCAGAATTTAAGCTCTCTCCCACCCTCTCCCTCCCCCTCCCCCTTTCCCTCCCTCTCGATTCGATCTCCCTCCCCCTTTCCCTCTCTCTCCCTTTCTCTGGGGGATGGTTGCACACACTCCCTTTCATCTCTCTCCCCACTCACACCCCACTGGACGATTAAGGGCGACCCATCCGCTCAGCTATCTCTTCAGTAAAAAAATTCACATATTCTCGAGTAAAATACTATGGAATAATTTTCCAGGATTAATGTGGTAGAATTCACTCATCTAGAAGTAGGCGACGGAAGGAAAATCAACACCGTACAACATCAGGCGATGATGCTGTACGGGTTGTGGAAATACATAGTAATTTCTGCAGTTTCAGTGTTTTTATCTTCTCTTACTTTGTGAGTCTAAAAAAATTCTGAAGGAGTGGCATTTACTTTCATTCTTAGCTCTGTTTCAGAAAAAGTTGGATACTATTTTTGAGGACTGGTTTCAATGGAAGCTTCATCTACAATTCGTCTCCATCGCCCCAATGAAGCAACACCAGGGGGTCGTTTTCATTTATTAATCCGCAAACACAGCCTTCTCCCGTAAACATGGTGAACATTTGGGATGGTCACATGATTATCTCCCTCTATAAATTCACCTAAGATGGTTTACTCATCATCTCTTATCCTCTCTGATCTTTTTCTTGTATATACTTTTTCTAATACATACAAACATAGCAGCTGTGACACAATGGGGTAATTAATTTCCCAGTCCATGCTGTTAATTAGGATACAAAAAGCATGAAAGAATGATCTCACAGTTTGACCACCACAGTTAATTTATTGGTTTGCCTAAATTACTGAAAAAATTTTTTTTTACTATAATAATAATTTAGTAATAGTCAGGGTAAAAAATGTAAATATATTTATTATTCTCTATCTTTTTGTAGATACATTTTTTTAATCAATGAATTAATGTGAGATAGAATTGGTGATACTGGGAATATAAAAATTTGAAAATCACACCAGATGTCTGCAAAAAACCTCCCAATTGATGGATGATGGTAATGTTGTGATCATAATTGATGGAATTGATGAGCATATCAATGATGACATCAATACTATATACCTTAGGAATTACACAGTTATTGACAGGATTTAGGAATGGACCATCACTATATGGAGATAGTTTGCAACGTGACTTGGTGGAACTGTTTCATGATTAAATGAGACACAAACTTTGAAATTCCACATAAATATATTTCTACATGACCCGGGTTTCGTCACAATGCAACTTCATAAATGATGTTCCTTCCAACCTCCGAACCCATGGGTAGGTAGGTTTGGTGGTCAAAAGGAGTTTTTTTTTTGAGTGGAACAATTTATTCAAAGCAAATATCCTTTTTTATTGGGCTTTTTTTCCCCATAACCTAAATGCATAAAATATATGCATTTGAAACACACATGAGTATTATGTGAAAACATAATTTACGCCACCATTTTACACTGTGGTGCTCAAAAGTACCATAGGTCATTTGGAGTTAATTTGTCTTTGATCAGACAAATTAACTCCAAATCTTTTTTGTTATAATTTATTACACATGGTGGTTTAGTTTTTATCTTCTTCTTCTATCTGTGTATGTTATCATTCTGCATATCTGCTTGATGCCTTGTACTGATTATATATATGTCATGTTTTATCTCGCCAACAAAGAGCTAAAATATTTCCATTATAACCAAAAATTTGTTCCCCAGGTTGAAGACTAGGAGTTTTCAAATCATTTGGCATTCCTTTTCTATTCTTTTGAGTTATGCCAACTAGTCCAGTTTTTTCTTATTCCAGCCATTAGGCTAGAGAAGGGTTTGTATAATACCTATCAGTATACAAAGTATGACCTTTTCCAGCTGAAGTACCAAGAAGATTTTTTACAACATATCACTATAACATATTCTTGTCCATAGTAAACACTCAAATTCCGAATGCACCACCCTGAATTGGATTCAGGCAGCATAGGCAGTTTTATCCCATATTTACTTGGCATTTTAGGGATATACAGTCTGAAGGACAATCTTCCTAGACATTTACACATGCCCTCATCAATTGTAATGTCTTCCCCTGGTTGGTAAGCCTCTTGAAAATGGGAACATATTCTGTCAATTAATGGCCAAATTTTGTGTAATGGAGCATGGACTGGTTTCCCCTTTTTTGTAAAAAAAGTTGTCATTCAGATGAAAATTCACCATCATGGATAAAAATCTATCAAGACTCATTATATTGGGACAGGAGACTACAGGATCTTTTGACCAGCATCACTGATCTGTGGCTTTTCAATGATACTCATGTGAAGAATAATCACTAAAAATTTTTTTATGTCTGTCAGAGTCTTCCACAGAACAATTCTGCTTTTGGGGGATATTCGATTCAAACTTCCAAGTTTTTACATTTTTTGTGTTGAATACAAATTTGTTTGCTATTTCATGTTCTGAATAACTTCTTCAATAAAATAATGGAAAAAATCTAGTGATGACATATTTTGATCAAGTCCTGTAGCATCTGAAATTCCTGAATGGCCAGTGAATACCTCTATTTCAGGGATGTTATCAACAGATGTCCAATCCAGTTTTGAGTCACTCTGGTGAATTCTAGCAGCACAACGTCATCGTCTTGTTCTTGCAGTCCCATGAACTTGATGTTAAAATTTGGGGTGAAGCAAGGCTGGTTTATTACTTTCTGATTCGTCAGTCTCTTCATCTATGTTTACACTTTCAATATCTAGAGAACGATTGAAGAATAAAACAGCCAAAAAACACTAAATTTACCTTCAAAGAACAACACCGTGATGTACACTTCATTTGATAGAATGATCATACTCACTGGAATCATCACCAATATCTTCGTGTACATAATTATGATCGTCTTCTGAATCATCACACTCAATATCATCTTCACTATTAGCCCAATCATGATGTAATTCCTCCACTATATCGCTCTGTGTCAATTCACGTGAAGACATTTTACTCAGGTCAACAGGCCACGATAGAGACGACACTAGAAGCTACTAAATGATTTACTACCAGAACTCAAATAATACATGCAGAAGCCATCAGAGGGATTTTTATTATAATACAAGGACCAGGTAACATGTTCCAAAAATAGTAAGGCATCACTTGATGGCTTGATGCATAAAAGTCAAAGTTTCAGATCAGACGTCAAATGATGTCCACCACATTTTTCAAAAGATTTGTAAAGATGTCAAATGACATCCACTGCAGTGAAAGTGTTAAGGTCACAATTTTTGTTAAAAAAGAAAAACACCTGACAGCGAAAATAAGGAGTTAAACAACTTAGTTTGGGAGTGGTTTATACAAACAATATCAGAATATTTCTTTATCTGGTCCGATGGTGCAAGAAAAAGCCAAGGCGTTTGCTGTTTCTTTTGGAAATCCCAATTTTAAGGCCTCAAAAGGATGGCTGGATAGTTTTAAAACCATGCATAACATTGTGTGGAACAGTGTGTGCAGAGAGCCGAATGACGTCGACACAAAAATCGTGGAGTGGAAAGGCAGTGTTCAAAGAAGAAGAATTGAAGATTAGGTACCAGCCCTGTGACATGCACAATGGGGACAAAACAGGACTCTTTTTCCAAGTGATGCCATCCAAAACATTTTGTTTAAAAGGAGAAAGTTAGAAAGATTTTTATGCAAGTTCAAACGTTTCTGTGTGGCAATATTAAGTGTTTCTTTGGGGTGCAGTGCTTTTAAGTACTTATGTATGTAATGGTTTTACATGTAATGATTTTCCATTTATTTTTCAGGTGGGAAACAGCCAAAGGAGCATTTGGCTTTCTTTGTTTGTGGCAACTTGACAGGAGAACTAGTAAGGCCATTGGTTATAGAAAAATCTACCTCGATGTTTCAAAAATTTAAACATTGAAAAGCTTCCAGTCACCTGGAGAGACAACTTAAAAGCATCGAATAATGCGTCCCTCATGGAGGATTGGGTGAAAAGCTTCAATGCGGACATGATGAAATAGGGAAGGAAATTTATCATTTTTCTTGATAATGCAACCTGCCACCAAAAAATTCATCTGGAGAATGTGGACCTGGCTTGGTTACCGGCTAACAAAACTAGTATTACCCAACCAATGGACCAGGGAATAATTAGGTCAATTAAGACATTGTATGGGAAGCAAATGATGAGATCCGTACTTCTGGCTGTGGATTTGGCTAACACAATGTCTGATATTTCAATGAAAATATCAGTGCTGGATGCCATTAATTGGATTGGCTGTAAAAGATTTAAAACCATTAACGGTGAAATCGGGCTTCGTGAAGTCAGGATTTATGCAAACAAAGGAATCAGTGCCTGGTAAGATAATAAATTCCAAGACCTCTTCTAGATGAAATATTTTTGCCAACTAATAAGTGTTAATTTAAATGAAATTTATTTTCCCAGAATCATTACTAGATCTTAATGGCCTACAGGAGATGATAGGAAGTAATGCCCGTGCTGAGCACTTTGCAACTTTGGATGATGACTTTTCTGTTTGCAACGAATGTGAAATATTAGTTGGAAACCCAGAGGGTGACAAGAACAATTACAGAGAGTGTATTGGACAAAGAGAAACCCATTGCCAAATGCCCTTGCAGAAGTGCAAATGCCCTTGCATTTTATGTAGAAGTAGAAGAGGTATCGGGTGTAAATTTAGCATCAAAGAGTCACAGAAGCACTACAGAGAAGTTCTAGTTCATTTAAAAAATTTGGCCGATTTTAGTCTTTACGAAGGAAATTCTGAGTTGTATAACATTTTGAATGAGGCAATTGGAAATGTTGAAAAATGTATAATAAGGGAAAAGAAGAAAAAAAAAAGATAACAATACTTATAGTGATTAAATTTTTGTTAGTAAAATTTAAAAAAATGTTTTTCTTTAATTAAAAGTAATTGCACTTTTTTTTTAATTCTTTACTATTTAGCATTGTGACACCCATTTTCATACGGCCATATAATAATGGCAAAAACCCCTGACTGATGGCTGACCCAGTGTTAAGTTGAAACCTGTCTTATCTGGAAAAATGTCATGGTCCCCACAGGACCCGCTTAAGACAAATTTGTCTGTAATGATTGAAGACATTCTTTTATCTTTTGTTCGCAGTATGGTTCCCCATTCCCTCCAATGATGCAGCTTCATCCTTCCAGCCTATTTGTTTGCTTTATGGTTCTGTATAAAATGTCTATTATTCGTTCCAGTAAAATTAGGATTAAAGTATATTTGCGGTATATATGTAATTGGTATGTGTATAATTGATATAATACTTCTCTCTTTTGTGCAAAGGATGGTTCTCCATTACTCATCCCCTGAGTACATGCCATTCCCACATATGGCTCCAGATTCATACTTCACACCTAATTGGTTCCTTTATGGTTCTGAAAAAAATGTCTATTATTCGTTGTTTTAACATTATGATTAAACGTTATTTGTGATATATACATATGTCAGTGGTTTATATATAATTGATGACATTCTTCTCCTTTTTGTTCTCGGGAAGATTCTCCAGTCCTTCAGATGGATCCAGCTTCATCCTTCCAGCCTAATTGGTTGCATTATTGTTATGTAAAAATGTCTATTAAAATGTCATTAGGATTAAAGTAAATTCGTGGTATGTAAGTGATTGGTGTACATATATATATATATATAATTGATGACATTCTTCTCTATGTTGTTCACAGGATTATTCACTATTTCTCATCCCTGCATCCTTGCCAATCCCTCCGATGGATTTAGCTTCATTCGTCCAGCATAATTGTTTGTTTTATGGCCCTGTATAATATGTGTTTTATTAGTGTCCATAAAATTAGGATCAAAGTATGTTTGTGGTAATTATATATGTGTATACATATATATTTATATATAATTGATGACATTATTTTCTCTTTTGTTCGCAGGATTGTTTTCCATTCCTCATGTTTATTGATATATATATGTTTAATATTTATTATAATGTATCTATTTTCCCGTTTGTGAGGGAAATGAGTGTGTGTATATATACATATATATCTATTTACATATAACAGGATTCAATAATTTGATGGCGCTACCATCTTTTTCAAGGTGTAGAAGGGTACTCCTAGAGTACCTTAATAACACTGATTACTAAGTCATATCTCAGGGAAAAACCAGGATCTCCATTATTTTCTTAATTGTATAAGTTATGGAGTGTTGATTTAAGGATGTTTTGCAGAAGACAAAAACCAAATTTTTCAAAGGCACATCATTGAAATCATCTTTCATAATGTTACAAAATGACTTAAGTGAATCTAATGTTCAATAGAAGCTAAATACCAACTGTTTTATTTTTGTAAGCATAGTTCAATTATAAGCGTATTTCAAAATAATTTTATTTCATTATAATTAAAAAAAATAAATATTATACAATGCATGCTTTGTATCAATGCGCCCCATGGGTGGGGTAGACCCAGCAAAAACAACTTTTAATTGAAGTCATAATTTCGGTATCCTCCAACTGGAATTTTTTTTTATTGCCATAATATTACTGATTAAATACACCATGCATTAGGCAGAAAATTTTAATATTTGACCTCTTTTTGTTACATAAAATATAAGATTGATTTTTTCTGCATAAATTTTCCCCACTTTCCCTAATAACAATTATTTATTTTTAATCATAATAAATTTATTTATTAATAAATACCAAAAAGGCATTTAAAACACTACAGAAATTCTTCTTTAACTAGGTAAAAACTTGAAATTCAATGGTGTGACTCAAAACTCCAGACTCTAGTCACCGTCTAAACTATAGTCTGTGCTCTAGTAATTGCTCATATTAGACAGATGGAGGGGATACCTAGGGGCAATGGATTGTTGACGGCTGTAATGGTTCATATAATGTTTGGTTAGAGGTAGGAATATGTTACGCAACCAATCTAAGCTGTCTCATCAAAAACCTACCTCAGTCAGTTTCGCGAATTTATTATGACACCGGATTCAGTATCGGGACTCACAAAAACATTTAATCTGATTCTTTAAGAGGCTTAAAAAAATATTTGCATCATTGCTTCAAAACACTTATTTTGTAGAAGGATTTGCGGAAATTATTCGCAAAAATTGTGTCTTAGTTAAACCATCTCTTTAAACAGATGAACTTGAAAAAAAGAAAATTTGTAACAATTGCAAAATTGTTTAAGCAAATGATTAATAATTTACGAAAATGTATTTTTCAACGGTTTTGACATTGAATTCCCAATCAGCGACAGCAAAAACTAAATGAATTTAAACTGATTTAATTATTACTTATTGTAAAGATCCAACTTTTAGGCATTCTGAACCACTGCGCTGCCAAGATTACAAACAAGAGTTGCTAAATATATAGTCTAAGTTGGAATCTTGTGTTTATATCGTCTCCAGCTGGCTTAAATGTAAGCATGACCTTCACGAGGCCGGAGAGATGAGAAAATGCGTCAATAGACACTTAAGGACTGAGATCTTTTTCACAAGAAATAGCGACCAAGGTCACATCACTTCATTTAATCTTCTTCCACAATTGCCCCGACCTCTTCAATCAAGCACTATTCAGGCTAACAAGAAATACCAACATAGAACCACGTCTTAAGATTCTAAAGTAGTTTCTCTCCCTTAAGTAGGTAAAGTCCCGCACAGAAAACTTCATTTCGAAGCATAACACCGAGATTACCTACCCACGGATCAAGTTTTCTGTGGTTTTCTGCTTCGAAGGCGATACAGCCGATACGGCCTTACATAAAGTCCCTTAGGTCGTTTAGGGCTGCCTCGTAGCGGCTGTTCTACAAACTATAAGAAATAATTTTGAGCAGCGAATTACGCATTACAATTTAAGTGAACAGAAACGAGTGTATGGTATCAGGTCCCTGATGATTTTCTTGGAAAATGTATCGTGTGAATTTATTTTGTATGTATGAAATGGATTAACTACGATTTTCAGTTGTACCCAGGTGCCAGGTATCAGTTTTTTTCAAAGGAGTTCCAATTTTTTGTTTCTTAATGGTGATAAAGATTGTTTAATTGATAGATCATCATGTCTTTCACTGCACACAACAATTTTGGCATCATCGTGCGAAGTCTGATTCGCTTTCAGAATGTTCGTCACGGTTGTGCGCCTATCGTTCTTAAGGGAAATGTTAGACTAATGTGTGATTCAAAAAATATACGGCCCCCTCCAGAGGAAAATCCAATTCATAGGACGTTAAGAATATTGAAGGGAGATATTATGTCTCTACGCCATAAAATATTTCCTACCCCAATTCAGTACGTGGATAATATTGCTTTGAAAGGAATGGTCCCTAGGCATTGTGATGTTGTTATAATTGGAGGAGGTGTGATAGGATCTTCAATTGCTTATTGGCTTAAAAAGAAAGGACTTAGAGGCCTCAATGTTGTTGTTGTAGAGAAAGAACCAACGGTATGTAAATACGTGCACAGATATTAGTGATTCAAAAATGTTATTATTCTCTCTGTAAGTTTACAAACCTCAATTGACGATACTTTTTTACCCATCGACTGATCTTTAGCAAAGTTCTAATACAGCATTCCGTTTCAATTCTGATTGCACAGACTGAAAAGACAGGAACTTATATGGATTTTATTTTTTTATTTCAGTATGCCGAATGTTCGACAGTGTTGTCTTGTGGAGGTTTACGACATCAATTTTCGCTTCCGGAAAACATTCAGATGTCATTATTTGCTACCGACTTCTTCCGCAACATAAATGAACATTTGGATCTACCAGATAAGGAATCGGAAAGAATTGATTTACAATTCACACCATACGGGTATTTATTCCTTGCTTCTGAAGATGGTGCTGAGCAGCTTAAAAAGAATTCGGAACTTCAGGTGTAAGCTTTGCATTATCCAACAGATACTATGAAAATCATTGGTGTGATTTAGGAACTTGAATCTGTAAATGAGTGTGAACGTTATTCTTATTTCAATTTCTTAGAGAACTAGGTGCTAAAAATGAACTTCTTAGTCGCAACCAACTGAAGGAACGGTTTCCCTGGTTGAATGTGGAAGGTATAGAGCTTGGTTGCCATGGCCTGGAAGGGGAAGGATGGTAAGACTTCATCATTTGGATGGCATCATTTATAAAATTTATGATCTCAGTCTTCACTTCGTGGAAGTTATGAATATCCATGGTTGGAATGAAAAGTATTTCGCGCTTTTCCACAGTTTTTATGTAATTGTACGACGCGTTTCACCGTATTAAGGCACTGTTAAACGTGGGGAGAATGTTCAGGCTAGAGGGAATTGGTGGATTTCATAAAAAAGACCCTTAGCCAATGGCGTGGAGAGAGAGGAGAACTGGGGGGGGAAGTGTGAAAAATGATTCAAGGCAAGGATGGGTTGCATGTAGGGTGAGGTTTTATGGATGGTTGAGGTGATGCGAGGGTTGTGTAAAAGCGAAGGGGGTGGGGGTGGTGGAAGAAAGAGGGGAAGGGGTTGTTGGGTGCATAAGTTCAATTTTGCTTGTGTGGAAAGTAATGGATGGAATGGCTAAATGTTTGTTCATTGCTCTGGGATGAATAGATGATGCTCTAATGATTTCTATCCGCTCAAAAGCGTCCAGTTTAACGACTTTGCCAGCTGAGTTCAAGACCTTAGGGTAAAGTCACTTTTGTGATTGTGCTTGTTTAAATGTTTAGTGAAGAAATAATATGATGAAATGCATTGTCCCATTAAATAAAGCTGTGGAAAAGTACGAAATAATTTTCATTCCAACCATGGCCATCATTTATGTTCATTTAATGGATTATCTGCAACTTCAAAAATTAGATTTACTCTAAGCCTTAGTAAAAGTATTCTGCAATATTGAGAATATAGGCCTTTGATGCATTGGGTTTTCCTGTAGGTTTGATCCATGGAGTCTTCTTCACGCATTCAAAAAGAAAGCATATAATCTTGGTGCTAATTATATCCATGCTGAGGCAGTGGGATTTGAATTTAAGGACATGCCTGAAATGAGGGCTGAAGGCATTCAACATGCCTCATATGAAAGTTTGGATAGGTTACTGGTAATCCTTTTTGTTATTTCTGTGGTTTTAGTAATATCCTAAGTGAATGAAAATGATTAAAATCAAGTGCATGTATTCATTCCTTGAATTTGTTATTTTGTTATTAGATAATACGCCAATCAGTATAACAGGAATTAGAAAATTGTAAATTGTTAAGTGTAAAAATCATTTGCTTTGTATTTTGGTACTTTCCTTTTAAATTTTTCATCTCACTGAATAACAATAATAGCTTAAAAGGAATTATTTAGTGTCAGAATGTTTGGGGAGTGGAAATTATTGTAATTCCCCATTGAAATTCAAATTCTGCCAATACTTGAATCTTTTTAAGGTTTCCTGGTGTTGAAGTATTTCCACCAAGGCATATGTACACTTTCTTTCTGTGTGTCTTGTTTTCCGCTGATATTCTGATTGGTGTGCACCTCCCATTCGACCAGATAAGGACCAAGGACGGGGAGATCAGTACCATCAAGTTTGGAATTGCAGTGATTGCAGCGGGGTCAGAGTCTGGGAAGGTCGCCTCCATGGCAAGGATAGGCTCTGGCCCGGGCCTCCTCAGTGTTCCTCTCCCCGTGGAGCCCAGGTGTGACACCTTGCATTTCTGGCCCTAGTGATGATTCCCATTCTAGAATCTAGTGATATGTATGTACCACCCCTCTGCCATAGTTTAATCCAGCTGTATCTCCATGGCAGCTCTAGTGATGCCACGCTGCATTTTCATCTCACTGTCTCAAAATTCATGCCAATCGGAACCTGGAATCTAATTGTCTCTTGTATTCATGGACTGAAAGGCTCCCCGCCCTCAAGTGTCTCTATTGTTATTGTCATTATAATATGAACTTTGTTCGACATTAAACAGATGGTAAAGGGTAATGCACTGGTTAACATAGGTCTTGATGAACTCCAGATTAGAACTATCTGGCCTCACCTTAACTCAAATCCCACTAAAATGATCTATGTTTCCTACCACTTATCATTCTATTTAATAATACCTAATACTTATTTGACATACCTTTTTTCCATATCCATAACAATCTCCCACACTTTCCGACCTTCAATGCCTGTCCTATCATTTTTTTCTCGTATTGCAAGTTTACTATCATCCTTCTCCTTCAGTGGCTCTGCAGAGTACTTCCTCACCTATTCGTGGAAATAAGTAATCCACAATCAAATCCACACAAAAAGAAGGCACAACCAATGGAGACAGTGCTCAGTCATCTTTATTAATCATCATCCTATGCTTTAAGCACATAGATTGGTTAATCTATATGAGAGTACTCCAACCTAACCTGTCACCTCCCAGCCTCTTTACACATTTGTTGTTCTTGAAGAAATGAGCGAATCATTACTAAACATACAAAGGAGGCAAACCCAGTCAAATGCTGCTCAGATTCTTTTTATGATCATCATCCTAAGTTTGCAGTCTGATGATTGGTTTAATTACTGAGCTCTGACGTATCAGAATTCCCTCTTCTACTGTTCATAATTACTACCAGCTATGTAAAATTCCCATTCTTTTCCATGTCTACATCAATTATCCAAGCTTCCGGATTAACCTTTGTCATCTGTGAGGTCTCTTTACGGACCACTAAATGTTATTGTGGGTGGTCACTTTTGAAATCACCTTTTCAAGCTGTTTGCTAAGAAGAATTTAAGTGTCCAGCTGAGAGAAAATACCCTTAACTCCACCCTTTTAAATATTAAACCAAGTAGCCTAAATGAATTTTATAGAAATTGTCAATGACCAAGTGAACAGTGAATGAAGTCCACTTGAATTCATGCTTATGATAAGCTATCCTGTGTATTCTTTGTTTTAATCCTTAGGGAAACACCTGGATACTCTTTTTTATGATTTAATTGAAATTGGAGAAATTAGGTACAGAGAAGGATGTAATAGAATTGATTGGCAAATAGATTGTGATATAATGAATGGTGTCCTTCAATCTAACTGCTAATATTGGAAGTATCAAGTTATTAAAATTCTTCTTAGAGTCATTGGAGAGGGATGGCTGCTTTGCTCCACCTCATCTTCCATTCCCTCCCCCTGGCCGATTCTTGGATCTTTGTGGTAGTCACAACCAAGGAACGTCTAGAAATAGCTCACTTCTTTCTGCTGGAGAATTTCCCATTGATAGCGATTTGCCTCTCTTCTGCCAATCACTATTACCCACTCCCAGATTAACGATACTAGTGACCCTTGAAATGATAAAAATGCTGTACTTTTCCACAAATTTTATTTGGTACAACTAGTTTCAAGGCATAGTCCTCATCTTCGGGTACAAAAAATGTTATTAGGGTCATGAGGGTTCATGAACCTAATGAACTCTTATCACCCCATCCCCGCAACCCTTCCTCCACCGGACCTCTCCGTGTTCGTAGTAAATTGATTCGGAATCGCGCTGCTCTCTCTCTCGCCGGTACCGGCATAGCGGTGAGCGGCGCTGATGATGTGTGTCCTTTCGTTAGTTCGCGCCCTCATCCCCCTCCTTCTGGATCGGTCTTGAGGTCGGCGCCAGTCTTTTTGTTTGGGTGGAGACCGCAATCGAATCCGGGCGGAGGCATTGCGACGCCGCCGGAGTCATTTTCTTGCTCGCGGAAACGATCGATGCTGTTGTCCCCGACCCGGAGGAGTCGAGTGGGGGCGATTGAGGACGCATCCGCTTACTCGTTTGTGTCGCGTGCCCGTGCCAGTGAACGCTACATCGGAAAAATCTTCGTAACTGATGGGGGCATCCGGAAGAGGGGCTGTTGCGTCAGCGCGCATACGGTCGAACTCCACACGAACCGATCGCCTCGATGGTACTGGTCACCCCGTCGGAACAATTTCCTCAAAAGTTTCTCCTGAAAGAAATGATTCTCTGTTACCTATACCATACACTGCGGAAAATATATATGGCATTTTTTCTTTAATTTTTGCCAGGATCAGGACTACCTATGAGCCTTCGCGCTTCGAGCTCCCCCCTATCGAAATCCTCTAGTATTTTTTTTGTAGTCTCGTCGTTTAGTTCGGGCGTAGAAATTTTCAAGGAATCAAGCTGCTTTTATCTGTATTTTTTAAACTCTCACTCCAAATCCTTCTCCGATGGATGTAAAATACAGGACTCGGGTGTATTCTCTCTGGCCTAACTCTCTAAACACAACCTTATACGTGACCTTATCGTAGAAAAACGTCCCCACAATTTTATTGTAACTAAGCCTCTTCACTTTCGAGCCGCATATATTATGAACGTGATTCCCCCATGTCTGCCCCGAATAACACCCAAGTATAAAACTATCAGAGCCCATCCTAGGTGGTCCCATTGTGTGAGACCGTTTTAACATTAGATGCTAAGTGGGTGTAAGTTGCTGAAAGGAGCGATTATCGGGCGTGCGAACTCAATTGCCAATTACGAATTTTTTCGCGACGATTGAACGCCTGTTGCTCTCCTATTGTTTTCCTGACGACGAAGCTGTTTAAGGAGACGGGTGATTGATACCTTCTCATTCGAAGACGATATAAATCTCCAACCATTTGATCTCATGGCGGACCAGTTACCCTCTTCTGTTTTTCAAACTGTTTCTGGAATTATAATGTGAATTCTGGAATTATAATGTGAAACGCTTGCCGAGCAACAATGTACACGCTTAAAGTTGGCGTTCCGAGTAACTGTTTGAAGTTGCACTTAAGTGTGTGGATTGTGTTCGGAAAACTCATTTACTCTGAACCTCTCAGATAGTCCTCCAGTTTTCTTATTACGCTCATTAATCATTTCTACTACTTGTACCCTGCAAGGGCGTGTGGCAGGTGGTGAGCCACCACCATACACTAACCCTGGCGAGTGCTAGAAATTATTCGCACAGAAGGAAACTAATTTCATGCTAAACATTCATGGCAAAACATTCACATCACGCGGGAACATTGTCAAACTACGTATAATTGGCATTCGTGCAAAATATATACACTACCTCTCCTGACTAACCCTTGGACCATGTTTATTCCGATCTCTAATCGCACGAGGGAAAACTGGCATTTTAAATCTATTCGTTGTGCAATCTATCTCCCTGATTTTGCGTGTGCTTGGTCTGATCTACCGTAGTATGACGGGTTTTGCAATAAGTCTTTAAAATAATTCCTTCCCTTTTAACGTCGAGGATGGACATTGGTAATGGGGCACCACTGATCACCATCTGTTCCCTGGGGCGCGCATCTCTTTGCGTCTCGTTTCTCCGCACGGCCTTAACGTCGCTTGGAGATAGATATATAGCGCGTTGGTCCGCAGCTTCCCACCCCCCCCTCCACCCCCCAACCCCCTCCCCTACCCAAACCCCCTCCCCACCCCCA
>WURS02447152.1:0-14459 GCA_011762765.2 Rhinocypha anisoptera
TGAGAACCCAAAGTGCCAGGGATCCGGATGGTGGATTGAGAAAACCAGGATGACACATACCCTGTTCGCAACCTAGTCGAGTTTCTGTCTTTTTGCGACCGTGACGGGTCAAGAAGAGTGTCCGCCTCGTTCGAATCCCACCCACAAAGAATTTCATTAAACGAATTGTTCGTACGAGGTTTTTGCCAGGTACAGTGAATGTTTTAATGTTCCCCTATTTTACTGCCTCCCCCCGATGAATTTCAGCATAGGGATCGCGAAAAAAATATTCTAATTGAAATATTTTGGTGAATATAAGACAAAAAAGGCGCTTATTCCTTGTTATGAGAAACGTTAAACATGCTGTTGTCATTTATATTGTCTGTAGCAGACAGTGCCTATAATATCCGTAGACCTTACCGTATCGATCGAAAGAACAGAAAATTTTCGTGTATAACATATAGAATCTCTGATATTAAAAAAAACACTTTTAACATCAGTAGTTTCCGATTTCCTCCATCAATTCTACGTTGCAAATTATAAACAAAGTGGATGGATTCATCTCAATTTAATTAGTGACAAAAAGTTTACATCATATTAATAACACAACATAAAGAAAAACAATAAATAAATTTTCTTTTGCATGTAGGTGTCATTACTTTCCGGGATTTGGTGGGTGAGAGCAGCTATAACTAGATGGACAATATGGAATGACAAGATAACATTAACAACGGACAAGAGTATGTCATATTGAAGCTTACCAAATTGATGATCATATTCAAAAGACTATTTTACGCAATAAACTCCTACTTTTATTCATGTTATATTTTCCTCTACTCAAATTCTATATTTCCTAACCAGGATTATGTACTCAAGAAATTTTATATTTCTACCAGATTAACCTTAATCAAAGGCGTTATAAAGCAAACTATTTTAATCTATGAAATGAATTATGCAGGAAAGGGAATATTGGCACATATATTTTATGAAGATGAGTTTTTGTTACTTTTCAATTTACTCAGCCTTTAAATCATACGGGCGACTTTTAAGAAACTCGGAAAATATGTATACAGTAGTACGTTTCTGCAATGATTGACAAATTGAAATACATTATTTTATAGTGAATTCTTAATAATTTACCGAATGACATCCTCTAAATTCTAATTCGTGCGACTCTCTTAAATATTACGTTAGTTGGAGAGCTAGGAAAATAAAATACTTGGCACTTTCCACTTTTATTTTTATTTGTTCTCACGATAGTGGTTTAATTGAAAAGCAACATCATCAGGGTGATGGTGGTCGCTATAAAAATAAAAATATAAGAGGGAATTGCCAAGTTTCCGATTTTTCTATTTCTCCGACTGTGAAGGATTTCCACAACGCCTAAGACTATTTCTAACAATTACATTACTACATATACGATACTTAAACAAGTATTGCTGATAAGGTATCTACTTCCCAAATAAGAAATTAGAATTGGTTACTGCAGATAATTCTTGGCCTCTTTATCCAAAGCATTATATATACACGAATAGATCACGAAACATAAAATTAATATATTTCTTAAGAGTCACAATAATTGGGAAATAATTAATATGAGAACTACATATTATTGGGCATCGATAATATTTTGTAATCTCTCGTCATACCTTGTCTCCAATATGAAAATAGTCCATTCTACAAATACATATAGCATATATGGTGTGATGTGCCAGAAAATTTCCAAGTAGAAAACTGCAACTTTTCTATTTTCCTACTAATACTATAAGAAATATCAATAATTAATTGAATTATAAATGATCCTCTTGTATTTTAAGAAATATGCAGCATTACACCATTTAAAGTGAATATTTTAATAAATTAAAGTAAAAAGAACCATTACTCGTATGACAAATGAACGATAGAGGTCAGGGGTGTTCCAGCAAGCGTTCAGAAATGTGAAGAATGAGCTTTCTTACTCTGATACCATGCCTACTCCATGACAAAGCGTTAAGCTCATAAAAACTATTTGAATCTGCACGATAATCATTTTCACTTTCATTTTAGCTCACTGGTTTCTCGAGTTGGAATACCTCGTATCCTTCCGTGCCTAGCTATATCTAGTTAACATAAAACTCCTTAGACCATTTAGCGCAGATTTCTCGGTATTGTTCTCTTTCCACTGGTCGGGTTCGCAATGAATTAAGTTCTCACTCACCTACTACCTAAAATTAGTGGAAGAGTAAAAAGAAATTCAGTGTATTTAAAATAAACATCAACTAACGCCGTCAAATGTAATATAGATGTAATAATGCTATACCAATTGACAAACATTTTTCTTCCGAGCTGGTGTTACAGATAGATAAAATGTGGCATCAAACACAAACGGGTTGGTAAAAGTTTTCTCAGACTGTTCAATCACATTTGTGCAATAACTAAGGCTGTCATAATTAATTCAGCCTAGAATTTCAATATTTCTTTATACCAATAAATGTTCAAAATAGTCGATTTCGAAATTATTATATCTATCGATTTTTTATTTAATTTTGTAAACTTTCCTAATTTTAACCCAGGCACGTTTCCAATTGGTACTAATGATTCAAAATTGAAAATGATATATATATCTTCTTTTTTTGTCTATTTTTGAAAGATTTCCTACTAATGTAAGCCACCAGTATAAAATGAAGTAACAGGCACAGTTGGGGAATTTTATTTAGTTTTTTTTAAACTTCATTATTAGATTTTACAAATGAAAGCCTAAAATGCTATGAATAAAGTTGATCAAATAAATGCATATTAGATTACACGGTTATACGAACCAGTACTTTATGCATAAATGTACACAAATTCATGCACATATAAACCACCAATTGGTGGAAACACACGACAAATAATAGTAAATTAGGAAAGGTATAGTAGCGCATTAAAGGACGAAAAAAATGTGGCGAAGAAGATGGAAATCCACTGATTGCAAAGAAAAAAATTGTTCTTAGCCAGGATATGAACCTGGACAATTTATAACACTGCCCCAGATCCAAATGATAGCTGGAATAATAAAATATATTTGTATGTTATAAACTTTAAATTTGGTAAAGGTAAACTGTTAATTTGGAAAGGGGCGGGCATTTCAGATATATCCATTAGATGAGTTTTGGGAAACGAATGAAACCTCATTAACTGACTTTCATTAATGAAGAGATATTAAAACATATCTACTAACACTGTTCTTAAGAAGAGGTTACATTTTGATGGTTAGAAATAAAGGATACCGACATAGATGTGCGATTCATTAACCGAAGTGACTGAATGTAGAATTTTAGTGACACATACAATAAAATTTAAATTATAATGACGTCAACATCATTTCCATTAAAATTCACCCTGGCTTTAAAACTTGTTAAATAATCAACGTTGCGCTTGAGTATTCATTATAATTGGGAGTCTGGGTACACATCCGGTTGATTGCAACATCCCGTACTTCGGGGAGCACAGTTTGATCGTGCCAACTGATTTGGCTGGGATTGTATTGCCGAGAAGTTGGCAGCATCCTACACAAAAAGTCCCGAAAATATCTCAAATCTAGTTCTATGTCTCTATTCTAAGGTCTTCCCAACTGAAAATTTCACATGGCCTTCGAATTTGCAAGCCTTCGACGAAAATCCATCGCGATAAGCATTAGCAGATGGGAGAATTCAACAGCTCGGCGAACCAGTGGACGAAGAAGGCAAGTGGAAGAGGAGGCGTACTAGGGAAGCGGGAGAGGAAAAAGGAGGTGGAGAGGGCTATTGAAGGAACAAGCCGATTGAAATGATAACTTGGCCGAGGCAGTAATTCTCCCCCGCCTCCCAAAAGACGCCCGGGGCAGTTCTCAGGGATAGCATGCAAATGAAACCTCTGAAAAAACATCTCCTCCACTCCCTCTCCTATGGTCATTCATAGGGACGGTTGAAATAGGGAAGTTATTAAGAATTCACTATGAATTTGATGCGAGGGAACCTATAACGTCATAGTAGTCTGATGCGGAGGTAATAAAAGTCACGTTGTGAGTAGTCAGTCCAACAGGAGGTGGGAATTGAATGAATTTCAAAGCTCTTCATTCATGATTGTAGTCTGAGATACCCCTAGATATGAGCTCATAGGAAAAACATAGTAGTAAGGGGTCTCGCCGTCATTTAGAGAGTTTCTGATTTGAAAACCCATCTTTTTGGAAATCTGCTAATCATTCCTTTCCAGGAAGTTCTATTTATCTTGTTCAAAGTTACGAAGTAACACAATCTTTATAAGCTATAGTAGACCAATAGATCAATGCTGTCACCTGCGCACAAATATTGTTATTAGTTTGGTATCTTCTACTTAAGAGAAATATAGCAAAAAATATACATTATTTGATAAACATTAAGATATCTATTCCCTCAGCAGAAAGTGCAGAAAATTTCTGGTAACATCATGATATTCGACTAATAGCCTTTTGCTGTAATCCTAGAACCTGATCAAGTACTTAAAAAAGTTAAATGAATCTCGAGCAGGAAACAAAACAGGCGGTGAAAGAGATTACGTAAAAAAATCGGATCCAGATATCAATATTCGATTTTCCTTGCTACCTTAGTTCCTCGAATGATGAGAGTGCATGCTGGAAATGACTTTAATCTTGTGCCTAAAGGAGGATAAGTAGACGGTCAATGACGCATGATGTAGATATAATATCTTACCCTCGCACGTTTCTCCAAGCGAATTAAGACACCGTTTAGATTTCAGTTTGATATAAGGTAAATTTCAGCTCGAGAGTTTTCTTATGAGAGAACCTATTAGGACGAGGGAAATAAAAGGTACGGATAAACGTTCAACATAGAAGAATAATTCGCATGCTGAAAAATTAAATATTTAGGCATAAAATGTTTACTGAAAGAAAACTTAATAAAAATATATCCATAAATTGGAATGAACTATATAATTTTGAAAATTCCTGTATGATACATCCGAATAACACAGACGGCTAACCATATTAGAAATCATATCAGACCATATTAGAAAATATCTATATATCTATCATTTATGAACTGTTTAATATACGTGAGTTAATTTTTCTCTTCATAAGTATGTAACAGGTCCATCGTCTATTAAAGAAGATACAGAATTTTTGAATCAGAGATATTCAGAATAGTAATTCATATTGCAGCAGTTTTATCGATTTTAAAAAAGTTACATTTTCACGAAAAAACTATTTTTTCAACAGTGAAAATACAATTGTCGTTAATGTACTTAAACATGACGGAAGACTTTCGAATTTTAGATTTTCTGAGTATTTCCTCTTTTTCTGTACACTATTTTCTAAAATACGCACCGGCACACATTCTCTGCCATTTTTCCGGCAGGTATCTTATCATTTGAGTTCATGGTAGCACAGTGAATAGAGTTCTTGGCTACTGAAGCTTTGTGATTGACTGGGTACCATATCTTTCTAGGAAATTCCTGGCGGGAGGGAAAGTTACTTACCCCTAAACCTAATGTGTGAATGTACATGCCGTTGGGCATAGCACTACGTGAGGTATCTAACCTCACCTTAAAAAATCAACCTTAGGGTTGAATAATGTACGATCTTGTGTTTAATACTGTGGTGGTTATCTTGTCATTTGAATGGTACTTTAACGTTGAAAAAATGGAATAACAAAATCTAATTGTCAACTAATCAAAAATGAAAAATTTCATCTTGACTAAAGTATCTGAAAAGACAATGCGAAAGAAATATGCAATATCGTTGCAGAAAGCCATAACTATATTCAAATATTTTTTCTTTTAAATTTTACATTTTTTATCAATAATCATATAAAATATAATATTCATATAACCAAATGGCTATAACCATTCCAGGCTACTCAGAAAATTTGGACAATTGGCAGCCACATCGTTCATTATCTAAAGGCATCCGAACTGAAAAACTTTTAACAAATTAAGAAAAGATTATAAGAAAATGATTACATTTTTTAGAATTGGTTTACCTGCAGGAATTAATTTCCAACTATTTCAAACTGCCATTCTCATGGACAGGGCTTATTCTTGTCTTCTCAGAAACATAGTTTCAATGACACCTGCAGCCTGAGATGGATAGTTAGAGGCATTATCAATGCACCAGTTTGAGGGTTGCTATGAGTATATTGAAAGCGTAACATCCCTTTGGTGAATCGACAGCTTGAGATGCACCAAAAAAAATGGGTTGCTCGATTGCGAAATGAATATCACAACAAGCTCCTGAAGTTAAGAGAATCTTGATGCCGATGCCTGATCGGAGTAATTAAACTGTAGTTGAAATATTTTATTCTCCAAACGAATCAAATAGTAAGGATAGGTTTGTTTATGATCCAAGGTACTCGGAATATATATCCCTTGAGATTGAGAAACGAAACGGAAGGCGGTGCCGGTAATTTCCTGGGGTGGAGAATGTTTCCCTATGATTCGTAATTTATCCTAACTGTACAATTTTAAGAACAATTGTACTTCCCAAAACAACTGTTACATACAACAATTTTCTCTTCCTTTCCATTTTGGATTATGGAGTGCTAAAGAGAGGGTTCTTATATAGAAAAAGATACTAAGGCGATCGTCTTCAAATAGGCAATCATTTTAAAGGCAGAAATTAATTCGTAGTATTTCTATATGTAGAATGCGTCGACGACTTCGGTCATTTAGCACCCCTTTTATTCGGAGAAAAACCAAAAAGCATAGACCCAACACCCATGTTTAAGGCAGGATTCAAACCCGCACCATTGGATCAAACGGTGGGCGCACTACCCATCAGGCAATTAATACGTGCTATGATATCTTCTAAATCCTATAGAGAAACGATACGATAACTGATAATACGAATTTAGATTTGGAAAAACCCAGAAACTGTTTAAGATTTTCATAATTCAATTCCACTGATAATAATTAGCATGGTTTTCAAATGAACTGAACAGAAAAACGCCATTTCGTCTTACGGAGATACATATTACTTATAAGTGCACATGCTTGTAGCCGCAATTTAAATAAGTGTTCCTTAGATGAAAATTAAGTTAACGCCAAATAATCGGAGGAAAGTTTTCGATAAATGTTAGACTTTTGACAATTTTAAAAAAGTTTTGTGATAAATTCACTTAACACTTTCTCGGGAGACTTTAACGGGATGCGATTAATAATTCTGCCAGGAGGGACAAGAACAGTACGCGCAGTGAGCTCATGGCTTTATGCACTGTTCGAGGGAGTGTCTCACTTGTAAAATATTGAAAAAAATTTAAATTCAATCTTTTTATTTATGTAACCTCTATTATCAGTCACGGTATTCCATCTAAGAGCTTTACTTATTGTAGAGAGTGGAATATATCTGGATTGACTCTTCCAACCGCCAAAACTTAAAATTCTTAATATTATAAACACAGGATACCAAAAACAGAAACGTCGTGACAGAAGAACATTACGCATGTCACTTTCTACAATATCTCACCTTATTGCAAAATCGTGTGAATTTATAATGCTATAGACATAGTTCATATCCCTTAAATAGTAACTAGAAGTCATTAAAAATGCCATCGATATTCCATTTATTATCCCCACAACCATGTCCCTACAATTTCAATATCCATCTTTGATTATGCAAAATTAATCAACTACAGGATTCTAAAAGAATTATATACCTCGGATTTTTCTAGAGTGGTCTCACTGCAGAAGATATGTAAACTATACTTTCAACATTCAGCCGCGTTGCCTACTACCTTCCCGAAAGAGTCCGAGCAGTAAATGGCGATATCAATATTTCCTACTATTATCATAGCGCTTAGCATGTGGAATTTCTGGTAAATCCAAAAAGGAATTGTCTATTTAGTACGACGGCTTCCATTGATAAACTCTCCAGAGGATAACACACTGTCACGTAACAGCATATTTTATAATCATATCTTGTGTACTTACTAATAGGAAAGGATTTAATGATACATGAGTTTTTTTATTTAGTGTTTCAACGGTTATTTCAATATGATATAGGTTTCGTAACAATTCCGGTAAAAAAACTAATTGTAAAAGACAATTTTGAAGAAAAAGTAGACATCTATGTTTTGGAAAAATCAGAAACTCAGTGATAAGAGTACAAAAATTATTGAAAGATGTAACTTCATTCAATATCATAAAATTAAAATGGTAGTTTTGGAATCATTGTCTCTAGATGAAGCAAGTTTAGTTATCGATGTGACTGGAATAAACAGAGAACCAAGCAAAGAATAATTAAAATGGACAGTATCCTCCAAGCGTAATTTATTTGAAATATATAGCATTGTTATCAAACTCAAAGTGATATCTAGGTGGTAATAAATATTTCAAAATTTAAATATAGTGTTAGAACCACGAATACTTACAAAACGCAAAACGGGTCAAATTCAGTCAGATCCGTTTCGACAAAATTTCCAGAAATATCATTTGCCCGACTTTACTTACGGAATTACCTTCCAGAGGTTGTGATACCTACGGAGTAACACCTTTCCACCAAATGGGATGAATTATCTTGAGAGAATTCCCATAAGCTTTTTGTTAGTCTCATTGATTGTTTTTTAAACGCACAGAAACCCATTCAAGTAAGGTGGACAGTTTGCACTCAGAGAAAATCCCATCCCTAATGGATCCTGTCTCCTCAGTTTTTTTTGTCCGCGTTCCAGTCTCCTTCCTTCCCACCTTTTCATGTACCTTGCCCTTGCTGAGAATTACCAAAAGCAGTCCGCTGCCGTACTTGGAAACGGCTTACCGATAGGATGATGCGGAAATGATCGATTTAATGAAGTCCTGGCATTGCTACCTCACTTCATTGTTTTAACCACGAACCGAATCGAACAATCCCGATTCCTTAAAGAGAACCAGAAAAGTGCTGATTGAACATAATCGCATCATTGATGGTTTGACCTCTGAAGCGAAAATATCACTAGCGACTGGAAAGCGCGGTTTAGCGGAAGAAAGACGAGAGGGTATAACAATTAAGTGGTGTAACTCATTCTTAAGTTATGACGCTCAATGATGGGGAACTGAATGCAAGAGCTAGTAAAAGGGTAAAAATATCAATACAATCCATAGTGCAACTACAAAAAATAACAAAATATTAGGGATCATATTAACCCGGCGTTTAACCAAAGAAATTAGTCATAAGAATATATTTTTTCAATGTAATCTTCTCTCATTTTGGCGCATTAACACCTTCAAAAGCACTGGTTGCAGCCGTTTAAGCGAATAGTTCTCCAGATTACGTAGTTATGATATTACTCCCGCTCATACTTCCTCATTAGCAAAATTGCGGATGAGGAAAATGAATTTTCGAATTAAAATATTTTTATATTTTTCATTAGTCAACGAGGGCTAAATTAGAGTAACCGGGAGTTGGTGACTGATTTGATCATCAAAGTATTCCTTTCGTACCCATGCTCATTTTGCGAGTGTTCCAGGCGAAAAAATATTGTCTTTTTTACTTAAACGTAAACTTTTTTATATGAAAAAGCTGCATTCAGCTAATTATTATAACTACACGGATGTTTTTATAATGAACGAAAGATTAAGAAATATAAAAGAACTCTATAAGTATATGAAATTAAATACATAAGAATTTGGCGCGATAAATAAATACAGAGGCAACGAAATTAGAATTATCTTCTAAATGGCGCTAGCAAATTTACATGTCCAAAAGAAAAGAATCCTAGTTATTTATCTGTTTCTCAACCCTTTTCTCAGCCAGGTAAATGAATCAAAAATAGAAATACCACAGCCTTTTGAAAAAAGTTTTCAAAAGATATTTTCCTTACTGATGACGCATGAAATATTTTTTAATAAAAAGTTCTTTACTGCGAAGAAATTAAAAAGAACAAACGTTAAACTTATTAAAACAATACTTTGGTGTTTTCATATTTTCTGAATCATTATAAATTTCATGATACAGTAGTTTTTGAATCATTACTTATATCCTAACTACTATTACATTATGCCGGGAAAAAGTTTTCCTCAGCAACATGTAGACAGCTACAGCAACATTAGGCTACCATCTTGACATTTTCAATGTCACATCCACAACCTAGAGGGACGCGTCTTTTAAATGAATTTGTTATTCTGACCTGCTGGTCTCTATTTATTTGAACCAAGGACGCTCGAGAAGTAACTTCTCCACAGATTTTCAGTCCCTACTGAACGTTTACCCTAACGCAGGTAAATAAGTACGTATACGGAAACATCAGACACCCGGAATAATTATATTTTCTGAGGTTTTAGAAAAATCGACGAAATATTGCCGAAGGAAAGTGGAAGTGGTAATTTTTTATACAAATATTAAATATAATGTTAATAACTGAGAGATATGATTTTTCTATATTACAATATTCGGAAGACACATTAACAGCTCCATTCTGAGGTTCTCCATTATTGTTGCCTCAAAGTAACATTAATGGAGAAATCATACAAGAAAACAACTTTCTAAAAACAATCTAAGCTTACTGTTTGGTGATTAGATAGTGTTCGCAAAAGTGGGATTACGTATTTCGGTGTGTGGATTTCATGATAAATAATCAAATCGTCACGTAACTATCTAGTGCCACCTGTAAGCTAATTAAGTATTTTCACCTAAATGCAAAGTATGTAATGCCTTGAATAGATGTTATAATACTGTTCGCCTCCTACATACAAAAGAATCATATATATATAGTGTGTATATATGCTATGTATAATGTATATATATATATGTATTATATATATTGAACCTGAGCAAAGATTATATAACTGAATCACTCCGTAGGCTATAGTTCTATAGTCGTAGAAAAGGCTCTTAACCATCCAAACTTTAACAAGTTAAAATTCTGAGTGCTGTTCAGGTATAGCTGAGGTTGAATATGGTGGGTACCAGATGAAGTAATAGAGTGATATGTGAATTTATATCCTTACGTACATATCTCTAACTAAAATAAAATTGTCATGAATCAGCAATTTTATCAAAGAAACGATTTTTTACTTACTTGCAATATTTTTGTAACAGATTAGGCGACGAAATAGTTAGCAAGATCCTGTCAAAGCCCTATAATTATTAATATTTACATATTTATTATATTTCCATGCTGTCGTATTATGATATCTCAATGCTTATGCCATATTTATAATCTTTTTCTTCGTATATGGAATTATTATAAAAGTTTTTCATCGATCTAGTAATTCATAATATAGTGACATTGTATTAATTTTTATGATAAGGTAGTTTATAAAATGAGGATTAACATTCTGATAACAACAGAAATAAAACTTTGCTACAGTGTAGTGAAACTAGTTGAGTCATAAATTATATTTCGTGTGGAACGCAAAGTTTTATTTCTGTTGTTATCAACATGGATTTCCACAAAGTCTCGGCCTTAACCATTTCTCAAATTTAACATTCTGATAGACGACTTGTGTGCATACAATCATTTTCCACACAACAAATATGAACTTCATGGTAAATATCTAATGTAATAATAATAATTAAGGAGGTTCTATTGAAACGTGAACACTAAAACGTAATGTAAAGTGTAGTACATTTTTATAAATGAATTACATTTCCAGTATGAAGTAAAGATGAACCTTTTAATTAAACGTGCAGATAGCTAATTTAAGACCTCATCTTAATTTTAACATTACAACTTTCTATTCTACTAACTTAACATTGTACATTTCGAATTATATTTTTAATTTTAAATAGGCTATGGAATGGCGCAGTGAGTTTAAAAACAAATTAAATTGTAATATTAATGCTCAAGAACATGTTTAAAATCATTCACTGTTCTACATAATTGGACATGGGGAGATTTTTTTTCTTCTTTTAGCATATATCATTGAGAACTATCCATGCCATTGGTACTTATAAAGCATCAGAAGACATTGCTAACGACACCGGCAAAAACGTATTTCATCTCTTTTTCTTGGAAATGAAAAGCACAAGTGTTTATGGATAATAAATCTCAACAAAGAACATTAAGGGCAAGTTAAGTCTAGACGCTGACTAACAGGCGTAGAATGTATAAAAATTCTTGGAGCCTTAACACATCTAACACAACCGCCGTGATCACTAAGCTTTTGCAGATCTCACTTAGAAGAAGAATCAGGATATCTTCCATCTCTTTCGTGGAGCATGACTTGTCTTTGAGAATCTTGTAAGGTAACATGACATCGTTTGAGATAGATGTGGATTTCTCCTTCATCCATCACGCTAAAACTTAATTCCTTACCATTCAACGACGGATCCCAGGTGGAAATAATCCATTAGTCCAGCAATTTCGAATTGAAATACGACGATTCTGGGGGGGGGAGGGGAGATATCATCAATTACTTGACGTTTGCTTATGACTAGTGAGAGGTTTCACAGGGCAATCAGCATTCATTGGCAACGCAGGGATATAATGGGCAATACAACAGCCCGAAAATCAAGGAAATACTAACACGTTGCAATGTCTATTAATTAAGACTGGTTGAAAAGCATTTAGAATTTAATTTAAAGGAAAATGATTTATCACAAGAATGTCAAAGAACCTTGAATGTTGGTAGTGGGCTGCTACACGGAGTGGAATGAAAATCGAGGGATGAGAATATGAGTAGGCATTTTGAAGCATTTAAGAGGCGAATAGTAAGATTAAAAATAATCGAATTTACATATTAATAAATGATAATGTCCAATGATATCCCAGAGAAATATGAGGAAAGTATCAAAACCGTTTAAAAGTGTCTATAGAAATATTTTGACCATGTTATTATGAGTTCTCAGTGGCCCGAAAGAAGGAATTTCCTTTCATTCAGAAAATATAAGCTGAAATGCAAGTTTCCGGCTAGAGATTATTTTAGGTTTTTGATAGTAATATAAAGCAAAGATGAATGCTTAGAGTGAATAAAACTTCCTCATTATAATCAATATTTTGTCTAACTTCCTTAAAAATGAAAAGTAAGTTGGTGGGGAAACAGCAGAATAAGGTAGAAAATCTGAGAGTTAAATCAAAATAGGTTTACATAAAGACAGAAAGAATGAATAGTGCAAAATTTTATTATAAAAGACTGAGAATATTCTAATTTTATTTATTAAATAGCTCTTTTTCCGAAAACTAATGAACCGTTTATTTACGATCATAAATATGCCTACAAGCTCGTACCGAGGCTAGATGCCACCTATGAATGCGACCCCTACACTGTATTCTTAATAAGATGTTGGATGCAAACCGTGGAACTTAGCTTATCACGTTAAATGCAATATTTTAGTGTCCAAATACTGGAAAAGGTCTTTCTTTCAGGAAGATATTTATCAAATCAAACAAATACGATGTCTTTCATTCCAAAATACGCATCAAAGCGTTTAAAGTGCTATGGTATATTTAATCCATATTTTCGGAACAGAAGAAAAGTCCTTGGCCTAGGGAAGAATTATAAAAAGGATTTTTGATGACAATAGTTGATTGTAAAGTGGATCGTGTTCTTCAAGTGCCATTAAGGAGGTATTATTAAGTAGGTGATTTGTAACACTCTATGCTGTCTTTATCAAGTTATTTTACCAGATTTCGAATAAGCAGAAAAAACTTTCGATATTCAAATTGGGAGATTGATAAATATAATCTGTCTTTAGCTAAATAATTATGTCTCCTATTTCCAAGAAATTATAACCGTTTTATACCAGGAGAAATGCTATGCTCGATTTCTCCAAACAGGTGATAGAAATATTCTTTGAACTTGAACGGAACACAGGCACCTTTCTTTATTGAACCAAAAATTTCTGACTGGTTACTCAAATTTCAAACAGAGATTACCGTCAATAGAAAAAAATGAACGGATTCTGAAAAGTATTGAGACATTATGTTTCCTCTCTTCCGTGACAAATTACCGTGGGGGACATATATGGAAACCTAAAAGAAAAAAACGATAATGCTGAAGAATAGCATCAAGTATTCTCTCGGATGAATGCAATGAGCCTGCCTTTAGCAATTTCAAGACTAGTTTAAAATGTAATCCGTCCTCGCAATCCGAATAAAAAGACTTACTTAGGCAATTGAGTAATCTTCTCAAGGAAAGTTTGAGACCATTATCAACTCCAAGCTCGTCTATTCTTGACCAATGATGACTCCAGTGGCTCTTTGTGCATCAAAACGCACTCGACCTGCGTGTGATATCTAAAATAACTAACAGAGCAAGGAAAAGGGAAGGATCGAGTCTGGTTGCTTAGAACTTAGCCAGAGAAAGTACAAGGAGCAGTTGGATAACATTCTGCTCATTTAGCAGGATCATTAATATTAAAAGAGCTCCGTGGTGGTCTCTCCAAAGGGGCGTGTCCGGATGGGAGGACGCTGGACGATCAGGGGGAACCCTTTTAAATCACTCTCTCAGTAGAATATATCACATCGCCATGCAAGTCGGGACGAATGTCAAGCCTCTCCTTTTCCCCCTCCCTGTCCCTTTCTTTATTTGCACTCACCAGTGTGTGTCTCCCTCCACACCAGTCCCCCCCCTCC
>WURS02447163.1:0-14459 GCA_011762765.2 Rhinocypha anisoptera
CCTAATTTCTTGTTCATAATTATGGCTCCCCCCCACCTACTTTCCTCCCCCCCCCCCCCCCCTGCTATAAATTACTCTAATGCTATCACTCTAATAATCTCCTGTATTCCTCTTATCTTACTTCACTCAACCCTAGTACATCTATTCCTACTTTCTTCATCTCGAGTTATACGTTCTCTAACTTTCTTGACCTTAAATTTGTCCTCACATTCCACGTACCCACCGATATCATTCCTACCCTCCTCGTTGTTTTCTCTGGAGCGGTGGTGTTGGTATTGATATTGCAAGGATTTCATGAGATGACGACCGCGCGAGCCTTGCATCCCCCGCTCCCAGGCACGACACCCGCCCCAGGGGGCTGAGTCCCGTAGTTGCCAGGATTCATTTTCCTTACATGACTCATCATGATCTTGGAAATATATAATTGAGGTGGCCTTTCCAATTCCTGCCTCAATAGTGCTTTTAACGTGACACCATTACTTAAAAAAACTGCACTATGAAACCTGAAGGTTGGTACGTTAAGTGAGGGTAGAGCTCACCTACTACTAAGCCCACGGCATGTGGAAATTCACACATCAGGGTAGAGGGACTGTTTCTTTCCCTGTGCCGCCTGTGGTTTCCCACGAAGGTGTGGTACCCAAAAAATCACTCAGCTTGGGTTTAGCTGGAGGTGTCTGGAGTCATCACGGGGTCCTGAACCCGGGACCCCCTGGTCAGTAGCTAAGCACTTTACCCACTGGGCTACCAGGACCTCAATCTCATATATTTTAAAAGATTAAATTTGCAAGATTTCAGTGACTAGCAAATACAATGTGTGCTATGACCAAAAATAAAATTACTCTTATGTATTTGTAACTTGAACAAAATGATGAACATTATTTATTCAAAAATTATATGTACATTTTACAAAAAAATTCCACTGCCAGAACAAAATAGTTTAATCCTCAAGTGCAAGAGTTAACAAATAATAATGTAAAGATGTGGAGCAAATCCACATTATTTTCTGCATTAATAACTGTTAATTGCATGGAAAACCACATAAAAAGAAATTTTATAAGTTCAGCTGATAATTTTATTCTACACTGATTTAGATAAAAGTATTATGAGCACTTGCTAATTCTCAAATGCTGTTTGTTATTTTTGAGAAATTTTCTGGCCAGTTCATGTAAAATCTATTCATCACATAACAAATATTCTGCTTATCATAACTCAACAGCAGTCTGCCACATATGCATCACGAAAGTCATCAAAATTCACATTTAGTCACCTTAAGGCTGGTGGCTAAAAAAATATATTAACTACCACAATGTAATCGTGTAAATAAGTACCAACATTCCTATGCTGGATGACACAACAACTGATGCAGAAGAATTTACTTTCTCCTTGTTATTGCTTTTCATACCATCCACTGTGGATTTTTCATGATCTTTGTTATGGATTTGGTCGTCATCATCGAAGTGACCTTCCTCGTGGTGAGCACTGGCATCCCTCCTGCTCCTCAGCCCACTGCTTCTCGCTCTTTCATCGTGTGGAAAAGACTTCCTCACATTTCCCTCTGGACTAAACTTGAGTCGACTAATGGCATGGCTGGTAGTTTTTCCTGCCTTCTGATTGTCATCTGGCCGTGCGGAACCCCTTAGAGTGGAGTACTGACTCCTCGGCGATGGATTTAGGTTAGGCGGGTGTTCCAGCCCTCCGGAAACCCTCTTGCTGGTCACACTCGAAGATCTTAGTTGTGGGAGGCTTGCAGGAACAACGTCGACAGGAACGGGAGGTGGTACTTCTCCGAGGAATGGCCCAAACTGGGGAGTGTTCTGTATCTTTGCAGACGATGGTCTCTTGGAACGTGAGCTGCCTTCCCTGTCTGGTGAGACGACGGATGTCAGGGAGGGGTCAATCGGCTTGCCATCATATGACACCACCGTTGGGGCATGCGACCTTGGAGGGAGGGAGTAGGAGTCGACTCGCTCATTTGCTGCCATTTTTGTTTCTTCTTCGGGAATGGCTGTATCCTCCCTTTTAGTGGAAGTTACATTTTCTCTCTGCCGTATCAGATCGGGTGGAGATGGGATGAAAATAGGCTCCAGACTCTCGGTATTTTGTCTGCCGAAGAGGGAGCCAATCTTCTTCTTCTTTGCCTTGTTGTTGCCCGGGAAAAGAGGTGGGGGTGCTCTCCTGGAGAGAATTTTGATGGGACCGTCAACCCTTTCACTTCCTGACACGGGGCGGAAACTTCCTTCATTCACTGGTGGCGAAGGACTGAATGATGTCGTCACTCTCTTGGGGCCATCTCCATTACTGCTCCCAAAGGAGGTGCGCGGGGGATGTGAATTCCCTCTGAGCTGGATTCCCCGCCTGTCATAACTGGTACCTGGGTCCGAATTTGGTCGAAACCTCTTTGAAAGTGCGTAAGAACTTCCTTGCTGATGGGGAAATCTCCTGAATGTTGAAATTACCTGCCTGACATTTTTACTCTCGGGTGCCAAAACTTTTTCGGATATCCCGACTGCGGGAGGCACCGTCAGATCCACACTTGGAGATCCATCTTCGCTGTCCTCAGTAATGGGTTCCTTTTCACCGACGGTGGAGTTGCGGTTGATTTGGAATGGCTGTGTTTGTTTTCTTTGCTTTAAATTGCTGTTGGGATCTGATTTCACACCAACATTAATGCCATCAGGTCTCACCCGAGTGGAAACTTGTATGCTTGCTCTAGGCACCAGGCTCTCTGCGTCGTCAAACTGAGATGCGTCTTCATTCACAGCTACTCTCCCTCTGCCCCTCCTTGAGGTTGGTCTCCTTTGTGATTGTCGATGGGTTATATGTCCCGATTCATCATCGGCATCACAGTTGTCCAAGACGTTGATCTTCCATCCAAGGTACCGGTGAGTGTAACACTATGGATTAAAATGATGTCATTGTTAGGTTGAATTAGGAATATCATTGTTGAAAATGAATAACAGAAACTTATCGGGTCGTATAAGTTTATTAGTTGGAAGAGTGATGAGAATCAATTTTTAAAAAAATTAGATGGATGGAAAAAAGTTTTGTAATTTGACGGTTAGGTCATCGACATGACATTGTGAAAGATTCTATGCAAATTTGGGCACACCATTCTGAAACATTTTATTATTATGTTTAAGTAACAAAGTCTATAAAACACATGTACATGTCATTGATTTGACTTAATAGATTTAATTTTTGCTTCTGTCAGTTATGATATGCAACAACAGAGTTTAAGATATATAGTGTGACTTGGGTGTAATGGGGTTAATTATCAGCCTATACCTGATAGTATACTGTGTCAGGAGTATTGATATCGGGGGTCCATCTAAGTATTCCTGGAAGCCCATCATTTTCTGTGTCACAGATTAGGGAAAGAGTTCGTTGATATGCTCCGAATGAAGTTGCTTCGTCTGCAGGCTTATCAGGGTCAGGTGTCCAGTTACAAAGCCTTCCTGTTGCAGTAGGCCTTGATTCTCCAGTTTGAGGGTCCCATTCCACACCAGCAAATACCTTGACACCCTGAAAATTGAAGAAATAAATTAAGAAACTATTGTGTCTCAGAATTTTTATGTGGTTCTAATAATTTAAATCATAATATCTTACCATCTGCCCTTTTTTTATCAAATTTAGAACGTTGAAGCATTCTTCAACTCATCAACCTCAATTATAATTAATATCATTCTATCAAATCACTAGATCCTTGATGCTATTAAAAAAATATTTTCAATAAACAATATCCGAATTTTGTAAGAGACCCAATATGGAAAATGAAGACAACAATCCAGATGGAAAGTATCCATGGCATTTGCATTATGGTTCCTCTACATATTTTCAATTATGCATTATTTATGAAATATTTTTTTTTGGAAAATTCCAATTTCAAATTTGGCTTAAAGTAGATATGTCGATTAAAATGAATGTAATTTAAATTGTAATTCAATTTGCATTATTTAAATATGACAATAAAGATTATAGTAAATATGAATGCCAAGCGATAATAGCTGAACAGTCAATGATTAAGTTTAAAACCTTGAATATCGAAAAAGTACCTGAAAACAACATCCCTATTCTCATAATCCCTATTGTATCAAGGATGTATTTGATTTTACCAAGAATGATTGGAGTGATGTTAGACTAGGTACCCACCAAGTATGAAGATTTTAGAAATATGGGAACAAAACATTTTGTTAAAATCTCAACTGAAAACTTATGAGTCTTACCAAAGAAAAGAGTTATCATAACTATTTAATTACTTGCTTTCTTAATTCAATGTTTATTCTTAAGTTATTTGAAGGGATGAGGTAGTGGTTATAACTGTTAACACTGACTTACAATCAAAATTAAAGTTAATGACTGGGTGAAATCGATAAATAAAGGCTAATAGAACCAACCATGGATAATTCTTTTCTTCAAATATTACTAATGGAGAAAACTTAAGAAAAAAAAACTAATGTTCAAGATTCCACTGGAAAAAAGACATTGTGCCAGCAACAAGTTCACCCTTAGACTGAATGATTAGATGTGTGTCCATGCAAAAGGAAAGCCAAAGCAACAAAAATGGCAAGGTTAAGGAATCTTACTGCTTTCTCAGCATCTGTTTTGTGTTGGTATCCTCCAATAGGGTCATCAGTGATGTAGAGAGGGTGGTAGCGTGCTGGAGTGTCAGGGTCAGCCCCTCCTTCTACCACGAAGGTGTATGTTCTACCCCGAACCACATTTATTTCAGGAATCAGAAGTCCATTAATGTACCATGATATTCCCCAACCAACATGGCCTATAAGAGAAAAGTTTTCATTATTTTATAACTCTTGATTTCAAGCAGAATAGAACACTGTAAATTCATTAGTCACATTGTTATATTCATATTATGGACATTAGCATGGATGAGTCAGGAATAAACAATCCCTTCTTAAGAATTGTTACAGGTATATATGAGTGATTTTACTTGTCCTAATAGGCATCACAAGTGTTAATTTGAGCAGCCCATAAGATTTAAAAACCACTGCTGCAAAATACATTATTGTGTAATTCAATGGTAACAAATTACTGCCCGAATACTTAGTAGTTTACATTACTATTTTACTTGAACGTATCTCATCACGTCATTCAATCATGAGTTATAGGCATGTTCTTGTTTAGGACAAATACTACACCAACTACCGCTTGCGAAGAAGGCACTGACCTTGAGATAGGAACGATAGCTGTGAGGGTAGGAACCTCAGCTGTTCTGAGTGACAAGCTTGTCTTTTGGATCTCCTGAGAGCGGTTGTCATGCCGGTGTGACAACCGCTCGTGCCGGCGCTGAGGGGCACATTGTTCAGTGAAATTTGATACTCGGTTGAGGTTAGTCAAACATTAAAGGAAATAAACCGAAGAAGCCACCATAGTTAAGGTTCTGGAGAATACATTGTAATTATAAACAAATGAATGTCGATTTTGAGTGTAATAATAAAAAAAAATGGTCTCGCATGCTACGCGTGCACTTAAAAATACGAACCTTTACAAAAACAACGAATCTTCTTCATCGAAATGGAAGAATGGAATACTTTTAGCGGATTGCGGACACCATCTTTTGACTGACCCGACCTGGTATTTATCCGAGGGTGTAGGGAAGCCCGTAAAACCTACGCCAGGCCACATAGACTCAAAAAAGGGGGGGAGTCGTCTTATATTCGGATAAATATGGTATGCATGCCTTTAGGTTTAATAGATTTTTCCTATTGAAAATCAAAGAATAGTTGCATTCTAACCTGTAATTGCCGGATATCCTCTCTTTCCCCCGGTTGGCCCCATCTGAGCGTAATAAACTCCATCATCAGGTTCATTACATGGAATTGGTGGTATTTTCCATGCATTAACTGTGGGTGCTGGCCTTGGAGTCTGCACTTCTGAAGGTCTGTCTATTATTGAATGAGACTCGTCAACAGTTGTAAAATCTTCTTTGTACACCTCTTCTTCAGTGCCAGATATCTGTCCATCATCTTCCTCGCCTTCCATAGAACCAACCCAGCTACTATCTGACTTTGGGCAGTTCCATTCAGGATAGCGCCCAAAGTCCAGTAGAACATCATCTATGGAGAGAGAAAATGAATAACAATAAAAAAATTACCTTTAAAAAGAGAAACTATGCCTCACAGTTTGTAATGGCATGTGTTGACGAGAATATTTTTAAAAATTTTTAACTCTGAATAAAGTGACATTCTAAATGAAGGTCGCTTAAAATATTTTTGTTGCCTTCAATATATTTTATATTTTCCATGGAAGAGCAAAAAGGGATTGTGAACGTGCTGTCACATTTATTGGCCGAAATCAATTAGCAATCATTTTTGTAGGTCAGATCTGGCCGACACACAATAGTGATCAGTGATAGGTAATGGCCTTCACAAAATGTTATTTCTTCATCTCAAAATTGGCATCTTCTTGAGTAAATGATGTGGAAACGATCAAGGATGCTACATTTATTGGTGAAACCATTCTTTTGGGGTTAATGAACTTGCAATCTACTGTTGTGTTCTTATATATAAAGAACCCTCCAGATGGTTTGAATGACCTTTGTGGGACATTGAATGAGATACCAATTTTAGAATAACTTATAATACAAAGGCAATAAGTCCTGCATGCATCCAAGAGCGATTCCATCTTTTTATACAATAATTATGCATTTTGTTGAAATAAATTCTGCATTCAATCAATGAAAAAATTAATTATGACATGCAATAAATTCTTAAAAGCATTAGAGTTCCCAGAGAAGCAAATTCATAGACCAATAGAGAAGCAGATGAAAACTTGAAAGTAATGTTTAATACAAAACAGTGGCATGAATAATAAAGAATGAATGGTTGAAGACCAGCAGGCTTTGGATAGAAAATGAAAGAAACAATAGCATTTTATGAATGCCCAATACTTAACTAATGTCAATTGTTACTTTATTTCATTACCTCTATTCTAATTAATCTGGACTAATGGTTTTGTTTTCTATTTCCAGTACCTATATTTTCTCTGTCAGTGATCACGAAAATGTATGGGATGTTCTCTTAAAATAACCTAAAACCTTGTGATAAATAGTAAATTATGCATTGAAAACAAAAATTGACAGAATAACAGTGGTTTCCAACAATTGTTTCTCTCTAGAGGAAGTGGTTACACAAGTGTGCCACACATGGTTCCACAACCTGTGTGGCCATCCACGTGGACTGAGTAGCAATTTGATACACTTGTGTAGCCACTTCCTCTAGAGTTGCGATATAGTATGGACACGGCTTGAGATTTTGTTATTAATGGAAATACTTACGTCTGTTTGCAATTCTATGATAAGAAACTTCATTCCTGGCATTCAGAGGCCCAATAGCCCAAATAAAAGCTTGTTTGGTTCCGTTAGTATAAATTCTTCGATCCAAATGATTGTCAACAGCTATTAATGGCCTCTGGTAGGTTATCACAGTGTGGCCATCTGATCGAGCAGCGCTTAAAAGCCTGACGCTCTCCGTCCCATCCTGAAATAAATAATCATAGCCCTTACTTTCCACAAATATTTTTATCTATATTTCAATTCAAACTGAAGAGTAGTTAACATTAATTTGGAATGATGAGCCAAAAATGGAAGAATATGAACACTTACCGTTATCATGTTGCTTTCAAGGTAGCAACATTTTTTAACACTGAAATCTTTCAAAATATATTAGTTACGTTGGTATTTTTTGGGACAAAAAGTGATGGAATCGCACCTGAGAACTGTACTTATACCCGCCTATACCAAAATATCCGTAATAGTTATATTCATCAAATATTTGTAAGTAATTAATCTTAAGCTGAAAAAGAAATATACTGGAAATATTTTTTGGCATTAATACTTATTTAACTTAGTTTTGAATTAAAAATTATTCTATATGTTTCATAAGTAAATTCAATTTTCAAAATTTTAACTTGTCCATTAATTTTTAGCACGTTTATGTGTACATATACGAAAGTATAATGCCTCGTGATCGTATGACTGCTTATAAAAACTATACTTAGAAGAAATAGAATTTATCTGTTCTACTGGATAGCTACATTAGGTAGGCACTTAAGAATTGAGAAAATAAATATGTATCCTATTTTAAAACAATGACATATGCTATTGAAAAATCCAATAAGGCTTTCTCTAGAAGGAACTACTTTAATCATTACTTAAAATTATGTATTGACGTGATGGATTTTATGTTGGATGGTAAGTTGTTGTAGATGATTGAAGTCGCTTGATGTGGACCATTTTGTGATAAGGACGTTGAGAAACTTTCTAAGAAGGAGGATACCAGCTGTGGTTTTTTTTGTAATGTTATTTACTTGGTGAAGCCAGTCAAGGTTTTCCCTGATTGTTAGTCAAAGAAACTTGACTAAATGGGATCGAATGAGGGAGTTATCCCTTACTCTGAGCAGGAGACTAGAAGAGGAAGGGCTCCTTTTGTGATGAAACTGTAAATGAAGGGATCTGTGAGAATTTATGGTGAGACCACAATCGAAACAAGCCAATAGTTTTGACCATGGTGAGACCATTAGATTGGCATCAGTGGTTCTAATCAAGGATGTGGGTTCTGCTGAAGTGCCCGAATTCTGTGGAGTTTTCTGACTGCAGCAGGCATGAAGTGTCATTTGCGTGTAAAAGAAGTTTATTTCATGTCTGCTAATAAGTCTTCATACGAGTAAGTACCTATTTGTTTTCATATGATAGAAATTCATTTTGTCGGTGACAACTTAGTTGGATCACTTATATTATAGTGAGTTTCAAGCTAGTTAGTGAAACTTATATATGTTTTGAAGTAGACATTAATAATCTGGGAGATAATGTTGAGCGTTGAAGTCTTGTTTTACTCGGAAATGGAAGTTTTGCATTAGGTGGCCAATACTCATAGTTCTTAAGACCAGTTATACCGGAGTAGTTGTATTTGAAAGTAGGCATTTCTAAGCATTGTCGAACTCAATAGTCAAAAAAACCCTGTTGGTGTGCCTATGCCCGCCGGGTTAGCCCGAGTGTGTGTATAGCGCTCGCCGCCTGACCCAAAGGTCGCCTGGGACAGGCACGGGTGTTGTGTTGTGTCAAACTAATTTTCCGTGATGGTTGGAGTCAGCGGGGCATGCGGCTGTAAAATCAATGCCATTCACAAAGCGACTCCAAACGAATGAGAAAATGGTCATTCGGAAAGAAGCGTTTTGGTGTGCTTACTGAAACCTATATTTAAATATACGGACCTATATGCACAAAATTTGATTCAGATTTTTAATCGTAATATTATATATTTTGGTATTAATACTTCTACGTTTACCACGATCGCAACATTATTCCCTGGATTCGTAATAATTGAAAGAAAAAGGTTTTATTTGTAAAATATTTTCTTTCTCTTATGGTTACATGCATACTCATTAATCACCCTTAAGCACGTTACGTAGAACCTTATTCGAAACTTTTCGTCTCTTAGCTTCCTATGCAAGTTTTTTAGTGTTGGTCGGTATTTGATCATTGGCGTTTTCATTCGTGTTTGACCAGCGAATTAGAACTTTCTTACTGTCTGGATCGTTTCACAATATGTTCCGTTCTGTCGGAACTCCATTGAGTGAAAAATTTAGACTTTATAATTTGATCAAAAATATTAGTGTGGAAGACTTTTAAAGCATGGCCGAACTATGAATACGTCACCAATGTTTCTGATGGAGACACATAGCATTTCATTGACATTGCTCTTCGAGGGAACTAAGACAATACCAAACTTCCCAATGTCTCGTATTTATTTCCTTTCCCATTCGATATGCACCTAAAGAAATGCGGAATCGGGGCTGCCTGGGACGAGGTAAATCACAGCTTAATCGCTTCGTCAAACATTGAAAGGTGGACGTAGGAAGAACTACCGTACTTCCAGTGTGCGATAAACTCATGACAGCAGTCACTAAACCGCTGTTGGTATTCTTAATAATCGCTAGATGCCCTGATAGGCTAGTGGTTAACATCGTTCTGCTATTGTCTTTTGGACAGTGGTTCTAATCCAGGGCATTCCCGACCAACATGTGGACGGTACGATTCTGACGGGGATGCGTGAGAAACAGCAGGCCATAGTAAGATAGGAACTTTGTTTGATTGAGTTCATGCCACGTTCTTAAGATTTTGTTCCACGTGGTCCCTTTCCTGAGACGAACAAGCTAATTCCGAGGTGTAAATACCGCACTATAATGGCGATTGACGCATTGCCGGCCGGGTAAGCCAAGTGGGCAGCGCTCTCTCCGACATAACGCGATAGTCGTCAGTTCGAATCCTGCAAGGCGCGTGGATTTTTTATTTGTCCAAAACTAATTTCGCTCAATGGTAGGGAATGCCGCCGTAAAAAAACTTAAGTAATTTATATATATATAGTATCTGGCGGTTGCATTACACACTGCAGGCTCTTCTTTACTTTTCGCCAATGTAGACTTTAATATTACGTTTCGCTGTGCTTTAAACCTGCCTGTATAGTATTTTATAGGCTGAGGCCAAGGAGGACTACTAATGGCTACATCTCTAATTGATATGAAGCTACGCTTGATAAATTGCCCGCTTTTCAAAACTCTTCTACCGCCACCACTTCACCTTCAGGCATTTTCAATCCTCTTCCTCCGCGTCGTATTCCCACGTGCTAGAGAAAGGAAGTCACTTATTTAGCATAATGTGCAAAAGTGCTTTTCGTGCGATAGCGCTCATTTCTCAACTTCATTCTCTCACCTCTAAGTTTACCGCCTACCTGCGCAATGTTTCTCTGTAGTCCATTCGGAATAGGTCGAAAATCGCCTGGTCTCGGAAAAAAATTGGATAAACGATGAAATTTGGTACACAGGTAAAAAAGGAACACTGCACTGGATTTTAAGGACTGTTAACGATTTCTCGAAAATAATTCAACATTTCCCCCCCCCTCGGAACAAATTTTTAAAGGTAAATTTAGGGTCTTAAGACCTAACACGAATTTAGCCGACTAAAGTCAGCTTGTTTAAAAGATATGATTAAAAAAACATTTTTTGCCCTTATTTCCGTTCTAATTAACTTTTTTGGGAAGATTCTTGCGGCAATGTTCATTTTTAAACAAGCACTATGAAATTCATTGTATTAAATTGCGATATTACTAATAGTTTCTGAGTTGAAAAATCGAAATTTTATAAACAAAATTAAATAATTTTGCCGGATTTCAAGATATTGAAATTTTGAAAAAAAAATTAGACGATTAGTGCTTTCATTTTGACCACTTTGGGAAACTGAATTCCTGTAATAAGAGGTGAAAAATGATTTTTTTGTATAATCGGTAATTTTGCAGAAACTATTAAATTTGGGATTTGGAGGACAATTAAAAATAATTTATTATATTAGATTACTGATCTATTTCAACTGTGACTTTGCCCAAAAAAACTCATTTTTTTACTCAACTCAAGACTCAACTTTGTGTTGACTTTTTTGATAAAATCTCATTGACAATTTTACAATAAACTATTTGTTCAAATTTATCATGCGTCCCCTTATTATCCTTGTCTTTGCATCCACTACAAGTGCCCAAGTAAACTTTTTTTATAGTTCAAACTTCTTCTCTAGAACTCACACTTAAAAAATTATGAGGGAATAACCGTTTTTTCAAATTTGTCATGGCTGCCGTTTTGTTTATAAACATGATCCGCACTCCCTTTTCATGGAACAGTTCTTAAAATTTTACTTTTTACCTGAGCACCAAATTTAGTCGTCTATCCAATTTTTCCGGAAAAAAACCTATTCTGACTCAAGTACTAGCCGACCTCGACATGTGCAACATATTTAATAGACATCTCCTAATCATGACCTCATATTCCGATTATTTTATAAGAAAAAGTCACCGACGTTCATTGTTTCTTGAATTTGAAGATAAAAATCAAAAAAGAGTCTTTGTTACCTTTATTTTCAGTTGAACGCAGTTTATGGGCAGTATATAATTTCCACCTTTGTACTTTCCTGTTTTATCACCACCGATATGTTGCTCATTTGTATTTCTCTCTCCATTTGTACTTAGCCAAAATTTCAAATATTGTAAACTGTCATCTGTTTTACAGGGCTCATTTGCATATATCACCATTTATCATTTGTTTTTTTGCTGCCATAATTATAATACATAGCATAAAATAAAATATACAGCAAAGCAGTATTTCATTTAGTGAATTTGTAAAATGACATTGATAGGAAATGCCTTTGTCTGTGAAACACAGAAATAATGAAGACCTAACTTAGCTGCAGTAGACCACAGGTTGCATACCTGTCACCATTATTAAAGTCCCCTTGATAATGCATTGGCTGCAGCTTAATAATAATTTGCGTCATTATATAATTCCATTTTGAGAAAACACCACTGTAATAATGGATTTTATGACGTTTGAGGTCAAGGTGCCACTTTATGATGCTAAGGCTTTGGTTATGGGCTCCCTAATTCAATCCTCCTCTTTTATTCATTTAGGCTATGTACTTGTATCTCAGGTTATTTTTGGGTCATTGTGTGTGAAAATTATGAAGTACCACATAACACATCACCACAAACAGCTGATGTTCATTCAGGATTTGACCATTCTTCAAATATGTAATTTCCCATTGTGCATTTACTTACTGGTAATTTGATGTCGGGACAGCTTCCTCTCACACCGGAGCATTGGGATTTGGCATCTAGGTAGTAGTCCTGTACTCTTCCTTGAAAGGTTTCACTGTCCAACCATGCAACAACTACATCTCCACCAACCATCTTGCTGTGATTTTCCTCTCCAGAAATTCCAAAGGACATGTATTCGTCACTGTCTGTAATTTTGGGGACAACAGAAAGGAAAAGATAGATGAAGGGTCAGTGGCAGACACTTAGGAGGACAGCAATTGATACTTCCTTGATCTTGATTACATCCATAAATAGTGGAAGTGTAAAAACTGTTAGAATCACCTTTTAAATTCAATTCTGCGGGAGAAATAAATCACAGTAACTTCACTTGTTAGGGCGAAAAATAGAATAAAAATTTATTCTATGGATGGCACAATCAAAAGAAAAAATACATGCTAAATCAAAACACAATAGAAAATAGAATTACTGAGCTCAACTAACTTCTAACACCCCCCCTCGATCAGTGATTACTCATTTTTATCCACTTGTTCTACAATACCAATACCTTCAGCACACATTTTAACCCTTGGCCCAGAAACACTCTTTGTGAAAAAATCTCCAGTATTTTCCACTGATGGAACATACTGGAGTGAGATTTCCCCTTCTTAACTGCTTCCCTTACATAATTCAACTTTATTACTAAATGTTTCCTTCAAATTGTGACATATTCTGCAACTTAAACATTAAAACTTCTTTCTTCTCACCAGTATCAAAAAATCACCCTCATAGGTACCAACAATTATTCCTTCCTTTACGTACACACAAGGGTTACTCCCACATTTTTTAAACCCTAAGACTACCAAAGAACTACTGAGTGACTTGTACCAGTTTCTGCCTGACTGCTTCAGCCCATGCAGACTCTTCTTCATTTTACAGACAAACAGGTTCCTGTCTACATCTAACCCTTCAGGTACAACCATGTATAGAGTCTCATCCAGTTTACTGTTCAGGTACGTACTAACAATATCCAAATGTTCGAGTTCCTAATTATTTTCCACTGCAATGTAAGCTAACATTCTTACAGATTTCCTTTCCACAACTGGGCTTCATGTCTCCTGATAATTAACACCATACACTTAATTAAAGCCCTGAGCAACCAACCTGGCCTTAAATTTCATGATATCTCCTTCACTGTCCCTTTTCAGAGCAAAAACCCACTTACTACCGATCGCCTTCACCCCCTGTGGTTTCCTCACAATGTCCCATGTCTCTTGTTTCTCAATGTTGTGCAGCTATTCTTCCATTGCTTTCATCCAATCTTTTACATAAGGGCTCAGTAGAGCCTCATGACAACTGGTTGGGACATGATCTTTGTCTTGGACACTCTGAGTTAGGTTGCAGCACCCACATGGTTTCATTTCTTTTCTTTCTCGGTTGTACCTTCTGGGAACTTGAAATTCTTGTTCTTCTCTCTCATTTTGGAGCTGGAAATGGACATTGTTTTCTTCCCCTGGCCAATGTTCTGCCCTCCCCTCAGCCTGCTCTACTCCCTCCCCTGGCATCTCTCTGTCATAAGTGGGGTGTAAGGCCTCCTCGTTTTCTTCTTCGTCATCACTGGTTTGGCTTTCTTCTGCCTGATCACTCCTCTCTACTTCTCTAACCTTGAAAGGGAAGGTATTCTCATGGAATTCCACATCCCTAACAATGATCTTTCTTGATTTCAGGTAGTCTGTACCCTTTTGTACTATCTGGATAACCGATCATCACTCCTTCTGCTCTAGCTTGGCATCCAAAAACTCTAAGGTGGTTATAGTCATTATCTTGAAGTTTTCTTCCAAGCCACCTCTTCATGGGAGTCTCAAAATC
>WURS02447174.1:0-67043 GCA_011762765.2 Rhinocypha anisoptera
ATTTTGTTCTGCATTTAGTCTCGAATCAATTTTCAAATATATTAATATTTTTCATATAATTATTTAAATGTTTTTTTTGAAAATTCTTTTTTCAAAATCATTTTTAGCTTTTAAAAACAACTTTTTTGCTTCATTTCCGAACGCGCGCCCCTTGTCGGCTTGCCGGCAAGTCTTCCTTTTCTTGTCAATTCGTGTGTGTGGGTGACTCAATAGACACGTCGGTTTTTGTAACAGTGGAGATGTGCACAGTGGTGCACTGAGCGCCCATTCTCTACGAATTAGATTGAGGACCCCTTCACGTCTAAAACAGGTCAAAATTTTAACTCAAATATAACAGCTTTCAATCACTATTCGAAATTTTATTCATTTAGGTTAAAATTCAGACATATTTTTATCTCGAAAGAATTTATCAAAAAGAATGTTCAACAAAAAAACACAGAGTCGTATTGTCGACTAGGTATAATAAGACAAAGAAAGTAAACTACCTGTCATGTTCCATGCAACCAAATGAGCGTAGTAAGTTGGCGCATGAATCGATACCGAGCGAGTGCATTGACTTACCGGCAGAAAATTCATTGTCGTCCCAGAGAACGTGATAGTGCGAAGAACGACTTGTGCCCTGTGCAAGTGATAGATTAGTGTTGGTAACCGAAGATCCACAAGGGAAACCTTACCTGAATACCAGCATGAGAACAGAGATAGAAATCAAACTCTAGAACTGGTGCCTGAACTCGACCTTTCAAAAGTGGTATTTGTAATGACTATAAGTGTTAAAATAGTGTGCTAATTAAATGACCAAAAGTGTTCTACAGTGTTGCTTCAGTTTTACTTGCTTCACTTTTCACCAAACAGTTTATGCTTTCACAATGCATAAATCGAACAATGCTTACTTCTCTCTTTGCTTCACTTTTTATGTAAATTCGAAACAAAACGCAACGCATGCGCACGAGTTCGACTGCCACAGACTACTTAAGCTCATTCTTCTTTTCTTTCCTGCTCACTTGCTCGCTTCTATTCTCTCTCACCCTCACTCTCACTCTCTCACACACGCCAACGATGGGACTATTCACCTTCATCGATGTAATAATAACCTGCGGTCAGCAGTGCTTCAACTGGCTGCGAGCCAAGAGAGAAGAGGCCAAACTTTGCACGCAATCCACCCAATCCGACATCTACTATAACTACTTTTTAGTTGACGAATCCCAGATGTCCTTCGAGTGTGACGTCCCCATCTTCCACTTTGCAAAAGCCCTAATATATATGGGCAAAACCTGCCAACAAAAGAGACCTCGGCAGCACCTGACTCAAACCTTGGCAATTGCTAAAAAGAGGGTTTTCCGATGAAGAAGGATAAGCACAGACTTCCTCACACAATCGGGGCTCGAATATTTCTCTTTTCGTACCTTTGAGGGTTCCACCGAGCAAGAAGCTCTCGCAAGAAGTCTGGTCATAAAGTCCTTCGGAATATGGAATCTGACAAACGAGAGTGCTGGGGAGGAGGAGGCGAGAAAGTTAGGCATTTCGCCAAATGACTTTCTTGGCGTTGGGTACATCACCCTACTCCGGGTCTTTTTGGCCTACTGTAAGGAGAAGGGTCATCGATTAACATGTCGACAAATGTCGCTGTTGCCGCTAAGGTCAACTGCACCGGTATGATATTAATTTTTTATTTTTAAAAATTTAACATTTGAAAAATTAATTTAGTGGAGAAAGCTCGTAATAGGTGGGGTGTACTGCGCGACCAGTACACCAAGTCTGTCAGGAAGAGTCACATCGACCGGCCTGTGCTGAAGAGAGCCTTCAAGTATAGCGAGGAGATGGCATGGCTCTTCAAGCACTTATCGTTTGTCCTCCATAAGCTGAAAAAGGGGGGCAAACCGAAGGGAGTGAAGAAGAAGGAGGAAGATGCCAGGAAGAGAAGAGAGCGTCTCGTCGCGCAAAATTAGGCCCAGCATGTTCCGGTTCAGGTTGAACCTGAACCGAATGATGTGGCTTTGATTAGCAATTGGATACGTTCCTGGAGTCTTCCTGTGGAGAGGAAAATTACCACTTAACAAGTAATCATGAATTGGTTAGCTCCAAAAATTATTGAGATGAGAAATAATTAAAAAATTGTTGTTCATAACTTTTATGTGTTTGATTCATTTTGCTTAACTTAAATTATTTATAATTTTTTGCGAATCAAATCAAGTTTTTGGTCAGTTGGATGTCATCCATGTTTGAAGGTGATGCTTCATCACTGATGAAAACTTAACAAAGGGAGGCGAGAAATGAGAAGCAAAAATGGTGTGCGAGAGAGAGAGAGAGAGAGAGAGAGAGACGAGGAGTACAAGGAGTCTTGAGAGCAGGGCCGTGCATCCCATAGGTGCAACTTGTTCAATGCACGAGGGCGCTAAGGTCAACGGTGGTGCAACGCCGAAATTATTTTTTTAAGAGCTCCTGAGTTTTTTGCACGAGGGCGTCGATGATCCCATGCTTGAGAGACACGAATGGTGAGAGGTAGCAACGATAGTGGTCCTTGGCCGACTAGAGATCATAGTAGAAGTAGTGAAATGTGGAAAAACTGTGGAAGAATCACTCACAGAGTGAGCTGTAAATATATTTGCAAATTGTTTGCAAAAATATTTACAAACAAAAAACTGACTGCAAATATATTTGCAGCTCACTCTGTGAGTGATGCAGAGTCGAGTGACCAGTGGGCCAGCCAGTTTCAGGGCACCACTCGTGAGTGAATCACTGAACCAATGCACTGCATCGTGTAAGTGCTGTTATCTCCAGTATGGCGGCGGTGTGCAAACATAGCCCACACTTGCATCTATTGGATACGAGAACTTGGATGAACTAGGAATCATTCGAGAGTACCTCTCACGTAACTCAAGTCCGCATTTTCTCTATGTTTCCACATGCTAACACAGCCAAAGTCATTGAAGTAGAAGGAATTTTGAATACTATTGCCACTGCTCGTGCCCCACTGCTGTCATATATTTTGCGCTTGACATCACCTCAGTGGCAGTTGCAGCAGTGCAATTAACCACAACTCGATTGGCTGCTAATTGATGCGCGCGAGTAAGCTAGATACGCTGACTACGTTCTGCGAGCGCCTTGTTAATCGCTGTGAGCGGCGAGATGGACCAAGCAGTGTAGAGGCTATCGTAGAGTTCTGCCTCGCCTAATCCGACTGCGCGCGTTAAATATCTCAATTGAACCGATCCATAAATAATCACCCGTGCGGTGAGCAACGCTAATGCCGATGATCGAGCGAGTGCGTTTTAGTACGAGCGTTTTAGTGCGAGCGAGTTAGTACCACCCCACTAGTGAGCAATGCTGAGATCCGATCGGTCAGTCAATCGGCACGCTTGTTGCTGCTGCGTCACTGTGCCGCCAGTTGCCAGCATGACAAATCGACCGGTCGGCAGGTAGGTAGGTAGGGGCGAGTAGTGTAGCCAGATGGAATCCGATTTAAGGAATCTCCTCTAAGCCGCTTGGCCGAACGAGCAGAGTCTTATTCTTCGCTAACAGGCTGAGTGGCAATTAGTGCAAAGCGCACACACGCCGGGCAAGGGTTCTCAGCGGCCTTCACTGGGACGTTCACTTCCAGTTCTCGACCACTTCGAAAACTATGCAAGTGGTTAAACTTGCATTTTTCAAGTTGAAATCTAACTAATATAAATTTATACTTTAAAAGTTTAAATATTTTTAAATTTGTAAAAACACAAGTTTATAGCTAATTTTTAAAATAAATAAATCAATGAAGTGAGGTTATAGCGCGACACTCCGGTGGATGCACAACAATAAGCAAAACGACATACTGTAGTGCACAACAAAAAGTGATGACCTCGGCATAGTGCGCGCCACTGGTAGGACAAATTGGCATCGATGCGCTACGGCCAGTCGTTCGCACGACTCAATGACCGGATTCGTTCGTTCCGGGCGCGCGAGCAACTCTGACATGTTCTGGTGCAGGGACTGTGATTAGTATGCCAATGGCACGGCCAATTACACGAGCGGTCTGTGATGGAGTTTCACTCTAGATGATGCAGCAAGAGAACACACCAGCTCATTCCGTTCATGAATTTGCATGATTCAAATAAACACCACTTGAAGCCTTTTGCCCCGTCAGGTGTGGCATTGACCGACGAACGCTTGGTGGTAACCAGCTTCATCAGCTGACCAGTGACGAGAGTGGGCACTAATCGAGTTACGCTCCACTCGCGACCAGAAAGCTCCCCGAATCTGCTTCGAGAGAAAGTGGCGTGCTGAATACCGTAGCCGACAGCAGACCTAATCAATTCAATGACGCCGCCATCACGCCGTGCGCCCAACACTTCTCGCCCACCGGGAGTAATATTGCTTCTTGATTCCAAGTGCAGCATCTCTGCCTTACAAGCCAACCGACAGTAACTCATATTATGAGCAAACCACTACCTCATTTGGTCTGGATCAATTCAAAAGGGTTAACAGAAGTGAAGTGCAGAGTTAGCTCGAGGCTTCACATCTCCAAGCACAGCTCAGTGCGACCCGCATACTTGGCTCAAGAGACTCTCATGGGCAATCAATTCAGGCAATAATAAGCTGGTTTGAATTGAATCGGAGATTGTTACGTAACCGTTTCGATGAATTGAAATTCGAGTCTGTGAAACGGCTTTAGCACTGTCAATGAAGTGGCTTGGGTCCAATCGAGCATGATTTCATCGATGATCGCCAGCGCAAGTCGACTCGATATGCCAGCATTAATTGCCCGGCCCGGCCAAGCACTGCCAAGTGTCGCAGTCATATTCCCTCACTATCACTATGATTCATATGCTAATGCCTCTCCTTCCCTCTTGTTTACTCTCTCGTGTACACCAAATGTAATTACTAATTTATTTAACTAATTATTTAATTAATTAAACAGTTTGCTGTCACCTTTGCTAGTGGATGTGATAGATACATCGATGGACACGATCGACCGCCATCATGATGTTGACACCAAGATTTGAAGAAGCCATTTTGAGTGGTGACACCAGGCCCGAGCAGGTCCTAGACTATCACTCACTAGATGGCGTACCACACCATTCGTCGATTTCACTCTATGCAAACCTACTCGCCTTTCTTCTTCCAATAGCATATTTCTCTTCTTGTTGGCTGTCAAGGAACTTTCCGGAAATATTTCATCAAGAAATGTCTCTTATTCCAATTTGATTGGAATAAGGTCGGGTAACGTTGAATTGTAATTCGGTGCTCGGTGAAGGCTGTTCGGTCTTTTCCATCATTTTTTCATCACCAGATCGATGCACACCAGAGGTGCCACCCACGCCGGAAGAACCCACCGGTTCCGAGCGTCTATATCGACCTAGGCAGCCCCTCACAAGAAAAAAAATAAAATTTGTTCACGCCATCATCAGCACAACTCGACTCACTGTGGTCGTTTGTGCTAGCTCTGTTTAGTCAGGCAGTTAGTCAAAGTGTCATAAGTGTAGGATCACGTGCGCACGCCGCGTGACTTCCTTTCTTCCACTGTATTCACTAGTGCCTGACCACCGCACGCTACTGCATATCACTTTCAGTGCTTCAGTCAGGCACTGAGGCGGGGCTTAGTTTAATTTTCTTACCTTTTGCATAGCTGGTGATGCTACATTCCTGATGATGTGATACTGCTGAATGGTTAGGGTGGCACAAGGTATGTCGAATGAAGATCTGGTTGAAAGCGGCATGGGCTCTGGTTGGGGCCTAGTTGGAAGCTTCTCTCGGTGACCCGGGCGCAGTGAGGGGAGTCGAGCTGGTCAGGCGGGCATGGCCGAGAGGGCCGTGTGCTCCCCACTCGGAGCGGTGCTCAACGTGCCACTAGCACTGCACTAGCACACCACCCCACGCGCCTCCCGGTTCCATTCACCTCGGTGAAGTGCAGCCATTCAACTAGCGCAACACTACACAGCCCTACACTAGAGCTACTCCTTTGCCTTCACTCTAAGTCACATTTTGTTAGGCTACAATCAATTTACCCTTCAATCTGGTAAAAATGTCTTATTTTTACCTTTTTGCCAATTTTAGTCAAGTCTAGTTGCTGGCTGCTATAACTCCAACCGTATAGCTTGTTGTAGATCAGATATCGGAAATGGAAATTGATCACCACTACCCTGCCATGACGGTTCAAAAAAGTGTTCCAAACCGGTGTCACTTACCAACAAAAAGAGCTGACCGTAGTGTTGCGCTGCCGTGTGAGGAGAGCACAACAATGGTCGGTGTGATGCCGCGCGTGCGCACAGTCTGCCTGCTGATGGCTCAAAGTCGGCAAGGCTGGCGGCAGAGACTCCGGCAGTCAGTCGGCCACCGTCGAGCTGCGAGCTGTGCTCGTACTCGCCACCGCGCCCAATCAGCCCATCGTTCGAGCCGGTATTCTCGGTCCTAGCCTTCCCTTGTCACTGTTCACTTGGTGGTGTCAATGTGTAGCCTAACATTGCATCTGAGGTTGTTTCACCTATACTTGGCTTCATGTTTTTGTTTTGTTTTTGTTGACCGGTAAACTCGATTCTATCCCATCTGCAGCTTGTTGTATGCGGCAGGCGCGTAATGTTGTGCGATCCAATGTGTCACAATCAGCACTTGTGTAACGATTTCCCACATCTACGAGTTTCACCTCCCCACCATCGTCTCAGCTTAGCAACTTATTTTTATACTTTTTGCTCGTCATCAAAAGACAAAATCACACTTTGACCTACTCGGCCTTGGATGGCTTGTTTCTTCGTCGCGCCCGATCTCTTACCGTCACCAGTGGCGTTTTTGTGATCTTGTTCTTTTGGCTCGACATCATTATTCTCGCTCTGTAGTTGCTTTTGCCAAGCAAAAGCATTAGTGCATCATCTGTGCTTGAGTGACCCTCGTCATCGTGATCTGCTGCCACCATGTACCCGACCAGGCATCCGGTAAGTGTCAGATGCATTGGCCTGGTCTCTGACGAGTGTGGACATCGGCCAGTGGTTCAATCGGCACTCGTCCATTCAGATCATCATTAAGTTAAAACACGTGCTAGAATCGGCTCTGACTCCAATGTGATATCTATGACGAACGGCCCACTGTTCTGGCCATGTGCTGCCACCACCACCGCCTCGCAACTACGCACGTGTTTCACGCTTGTCGCACCAGTGCCCTGTTTGTGCCCAGCGTATACACACACTTCGTGCACGTTTGCGATTAGTTTCGAGCTTGGGGCTTAGACACATGGCCCTAATTAAAACAGACTAGCGTCGGCACTGTGCCGAGTGGCTGTGACACGTGTCGGTCAACCTTCGTTGGTGATGGGCTCAGAAGCAGTCATTTCTGCCAACACTATTAGCATTGATTTGTTACATTGCTCGTCGTGGCACTGAGCTTGATGTTGAAGACTGTTGCGGGGCTCTCAGTCCATCCAAGCAATGCTTGACCAACGTGATAGAAATTTGTGTGTTATAAAGCCCATCATGACGACATGAGAATTTTTTTTCCTCCATCTTCCTTCACCAAGTTCTCGCGACACTAGTTAAATATGACTTTTATTTTTCCTAAAATATGATAACAAGCACTCACGAGCTCTGTGGCGCAAGCTAATTCATTGAGCCGGCAGCAAAACAAATTGATGGCAGCTGAGCTAGTGAAGTGAAGGGGAGGGAACAGTGAAATTAGTCACATTAAGTCTAATATGGATTGCATTAGTCGTCGGTGGTGCTACAGCACCGGTTAGTGAATTTGGGCGGACTGAACCACTCACTTGTTTGTCTTTTGAATCGAGCACTAGTTATTTTAAAAATAAAGCTTTTATTACTGTTAATTATCTTACAAAGAAAATTTAAAAAACTTTGTACACATTCATAAATAATAATTCTGTGAGTTTACAACTTCCTACAATTGGCAGAAATCGTTCTTTCCCAAGTCATTGTCGCACACTAGGGCTCTCTCCGAGTTGAACTTGATTTCTGGCCAACACTCAACTACACCAAGTGGACATTGAGCCAAGCATTCTTGTGGTGCGTCAGCATCGAAGCAAATTCGTTCACTTATATTCTAAGTGAAAACAGCCGGTGACACGTTGGCTATTTGAAACTGGCTATCGTTCCATGTCGCTCCTCTGCATGTTTGCCTTTGTGTGTGAAACATAATCCTTTGCCAGATTGTTAGAGGAAACGAGAGAGAGATTTACCAGTGCTTGTCTGCGAATAGGCATAAGGATCAGTTTGGGCAGGCGGGTGAGAAAGCGAGGAACTAGTCAGGATGCAGCTAAGACCGGAGGGCTCTGTAGCTGTCAGTGATTCTTGGCTAGTAATTCCATCACAGCCACACTGCGCCTATTGCTTGTTCTTCAGAACATGGACTGCACAAGAATATGTTTGTCATAGTGTGATTTTACTTAACCGTTCACTCTTTTACTTCTCGACGCCAGTAATAATAACGTATCAGGCTGTTGTCTTTGTTGTGTGTGTCTCTGATTACCAAATTAATATGAAAATTGCTTTTCAATAAACAGTCATGGCGGAGCAAGCTTATTCTGAGAAATGAATAGCAGTGTGTGAGAGTGGAAAGAATTGAAAGCAGCCCTGCACCAGAGAATGGAGTGAGTGAGCACTAATCCTTGCCAAATCTATGTTACTGCCACTTAAACACAGTGAACCGGGAAAAGAGGAGGCTTGGGTAGTGTGTAGACAGACCCCGCCGCTGCCACCTCCCATTTGTCATAATCAGCTTTCGATGGCACTTTTGGCGATTTGTTGTGAGCCATTGTACTGGACGTCTCACCGAGCACCGGCACTGATCCGCAACACACGGCGGCAGCGACACCTCGTCCCAGATAGGGTCGTTCGTTCGTCCGACCCTCGGCTGTGGCCACTACTATCGACCTGGCAGGTGTCGCCTCTCGAAGTCTATTGTGCATTAATTTTGTGTTACAATTATACCAAAGATAACAGTTTGGCATTTGTCATGGGAATGTTCTCCTGGTAGTGCCGGGGGACAAGCCGCACTGGGACCTAGCATGCTCGCGCTCTCCTTTGCTTGGCTTGTTGTTGTCGAGTCCGTGTGTTGAGCATAATGAGCCTATTATTGCACGTTGAATGACTGTTTCTAGTACTGCTGCTGTAGTTCGCGTTGTCGCCGCTGACCAGCGTGCTTAGAGGTAGCACAACACTATTGCTGCATGACCATTTCATTTCTCACTGACCATAGCCCGAGTTTTCACATTGGGTCAGGTTTGTTAGCACACTATCCACCACCAAAAACAACCTATGGTAGGCAATACATGAAAATTTTTGGGCCCGGTGAAATGCTCAGTGAAAAATGTGCTTCATGCAAGCGTCATGTCGCTATAGTGTTGTGCTAGCCTAGGGTAAAGGCCTGCCTTCTCTTGTGGTGAAGTTTGCTTCACCAGTCCAGCATCTTCTGATTGATTTATTTGCATGCTCGGTTGGCTGTGGACCGCGCGCGGTGATGGACCCACCTCTTCTCACCGCGCTCGCGTTTGCTCTACCAGTGCGGCTTATATTGATTCATTCCAGAGCATAGCACTGTTGTCTTGTCTTGCGTGCACTAATCTCATTATGAACTTTTCTCCCTCATGTCGTGTTGACTTGGTTGCGCTCGCCGAGTCTAACGAGGGCGCGTGCAGGCGTTCATTTTCGACACTGGCCACAGACCCTACGACGACCAACCCACCTCTCCCCGACTCAGTCTTTAATTTACCCTCTTGGGTCCGATGGGCTCGAGCTGTGAGTGTTTGTGCAATGGTGCACGCGCACTATCAAGCACTGATTCGGCCCTTTGCTTAATGGAGTTGTGTCTGCTTGCCGATAGCTTGCTCGCTCGTTTGCCTTGGTCGTGTCAGTCGCTTCGCACTGCCATCAATTCATCACCGACCACTCGCTTCTCGGCTGGCCGTCAGGTCGGTCCTTCGAGAGGCAGGTCCCATCTACACTGACGATTGGGCAGCAGCAGCACCAGTCACTTAGTAATAGTATAATTACAGTTTAGAGCTGCGTATCCCCACACCGATGGTCGAACGACGCTGGTGCGCACCGGCTGCAGATTATATGATTAGCTCATTTGAGCTCACTTAACAGTGCTATTAGTATTAATAATAATAATAATAATAATAATTCTATCGATTGTGTCCTCTTGGATCCTTGCTCGCGCATAATGATATATCACTGTTTCGAGTTTTACACAATGCTCCTATCAATAATAATAACTGCCAGCTAATCTAAGTTGATTCGACGGCTGCTGCTGCCGATCGGCACCGTCGTCACCTCTGCCTGCCACTTACTGTCCCTAGTGTATTCCTAGTGTTTACATTAGGACTTTGCGGATTTAGATGCTTGGTGGAGCGAGAGATCGGACCAACTTCTTGCACGGTCGTATCATGTTGGGTTTGTTATTATAGTGGTGGCCATTGTGCAATCTAATGAATGGACTGCTCACTGCTTCAATGGCGATAGTGTCGATTGATTCAGATGCAGTCCTGGTGCGCACCGTTCTCTGTAACTCATCTACCCTCGTTAGCACTGGTGCGCTCAAGGGTTAAGGTTAAGCCATCCTTGGTTACGCTTTGATGCCGCTCATTGATGCTTCTACCACAACTTTTACCCACTCCACTCTTCGGTTCACACTAACACTGCTTGCCTTCTCGTTGGCTTTACGCTTTCACTTTCATCATGTTCTCATTGATCGACGGCTCTTTCTCTCTTGTTTGTTTGTCTTTCTGTCTGGTGCAAACTAGTGTTCTAGAGTGATCTCTACTAATGGCAACAGTTCTCGATTTAAAAGTTGGAGTGGCGTAGATTGTGGTCAGCAAATTGAGGCGACTAGATTCATTTCAATTAAGAGGGTGTAGTAACTTACTTGAATTATATCAACATATGATAATAAAAAATGTTATTATTCAATTCTTTAGATAGTACTATACGTATTTCTTGCCACACACTAGAAAAGGTTCATAGGCGAATTCAATTTGCAGCTCTTCAATTGGTTGGACACGATTGGCTTGGCTTGGTAGGATAGCGAAAGTGATGATTGTCACGACGAGTTCGGTGGCCAGACAGAACGATGCCAATCGGATGCGTGTCGGTGAAGCTTTCGCCAACCACCGAGCGTCGATTAGGCATGACCTTGTCTTAACCTAATTGCCATTTATACTCGAAACGAGCACGACCGTGCACGAGTGGCTGAGAGGAGAGGGATAGAGACGTCCGCGCCGGAATCATTTCTTCTCTCACAAACTAACTCGGGGCTGCTTGATGATGCCTGCCCTTCGTGTCTGACTCACCCCCTCTCCCCCTTGTATGTGCAAAACTATTACTAGAATTGCTATGCTTGTGCATCTCGTCACGCATCCCCGTGATGCTTTTCTCACACTAATTTCATCTGATTAGCCAAGTTGGCTGGGTAGCTAGCCAGGTTGCTGCCTCGAGTCGATGCAAATTGTTATTGGCAATTCGTCTCCCTTCTTACCCATCCTGTGTGTTTGAATTTATGACGATAATTTGTGGTTATTGGCGAACCACGCACTGGGACAATGGTCAGTGGCACGCACTTAGATGATCGAGCAGCGATTTGGTGTATGCGTTCGTTGCCTGTCACTCTCTCTCTTTCTCTCACTTAGTCTCGGGTATTAACTTAGGGCGCAGTGCTTTGTCTGTGTCCATCTCAATGTTACAAGGCATGAGTTACAGTTGCTCTACTGCGCACCAACAGACATTTTTTAGTATTCAAACCCCGAACAAGTAAGGAATACTCTCTGTTCTCCATTCATGTTGCTCGTTCATTGTTAGAAGACGACGTGATGCGGCTTGTTGAGTGGTGGCGGGTAGTGAAGCGACGAACCAGTTAAGTCTTAACTTAAGACAACGACCTACCTCTATCTTCACCACCACCACTTGGCACTGCCCTTACTTGCTTCACTTCGTAATACCACCGAGCGATTGTCGGCTTCTCGGCCCATTCAAGCTCTTGATGCAAATTAATTTGTTGTTTTTAATAATAATTTGATTAAGACACCAGTGGAGTGATAAAACAAAGGTAGATAGTGAGCTGTGAAGCTTAAATCAACCTCTGGAATAGTCATGATCTGTCCAGCGATGCTTATCGCTGCTCACTCGTGCGCGTCTTGCTACCAGAAGTGTTCACCTCGAAACTTTAGTGCTAATTGTCTTCCCTTGGGTGATCATGTCTTTCTCTTTCTCCATACAGGGTCCACCACCACAGAGTGGAGCTCCGTTCAAGTTTACGGTGTCCGAGTCATGCGATCGCATCAAGGAGGAATTTAACTTTCTGCAAGCCCAGTACCACAGGTATGTGACGACTTGCCAATGTTAACGACCAGCGCGACGAGAGCCGCCACCGCACTCTGATGACAGCCATCACTAGTCGACGATGCGTTGCGCACCACCAGCTGGCCTGGCACCTTTCATCACGACAACCCTAGCTCACAAAAGCAAACCCTCTTGCTTGTAACATGTTAATTAGAGAGTATGATGATCATCAGTGAGACGCGCGCGGAGCAATGATGCGGGACTACGTGAGCTAATGCGGTAGGCGCGCATGCTGTGATTGGCATCCATTGCTCACAGGTGACTCGCTTTGCCAACGATGATGATGACCTTTCACTTTCCTTGGCTCGAGGTTAAGAGGTCACCTGGCTCTTGCATCACCCACCTTGATGCGCTAATCTCACTCGGCTTTTTGCTTTTCTTTAGCCTCAAGCTGGAGCTGGAGAAGCTTGCCAACGAGAAGACCGAAATGCAGAGGCACTATGTGATGGTGAGTTGCTCTTACCTTGGGCTATTGCTATTGGTTTCACGCCCGCACGAGTCTCTACCTTCCACGCCCTTTTCACCTCTAACCTATCACTTTCTTTCTCACTTTCACTAGTACTACGAGATGTCTTATGGTCTCAACGTGGAAATGCATAAACAGGTAAGCCAAACTCAATTGATGCTGACAACCTTTGACCTTTTACTACCCCCTATCTTAGTCTACCTTAGTCTGCTTGATTTTGTAGCATCATTCAGATAGGGGCACGGAGGGTGCCACATCTGTAGTTTACGTGTTAGCAATACGCGTCACGAGAATGATGATGATCGATTTAAAAAGTGCAAAATTAATTAGCTATCTACATGTATGCTATAGCGAGTTCCCTTCTTGGCTTTTCCTGTTTCTCACTAACACTCTTGTCTCATTTTTTCTCTATCGGCAGACCGAGATCGCCAAGCGGCTCAACGCAATCATCGCGCAGATCTTGCCCTACCTTGGTCAGGACGTAAGTACTCATAAGCGCGCTTTAGTCTCAGTTTTTCTGCCAGCTTCATCTCCATCAATTCACACCTCACATCGAGCGCACACACACACCGACACAATTTGCTCATAGGCACTTTTCTTTATTTACACAATGAAACGACTGTCTGCCTCTTCACTAACGGGCACGCCTGCATGTCTGCTACTCTATGTGTTTAACTTAATTACGAATCTGTTTATGTCAATGGCAACGGCGGCTCGAATGATTATCCACCCGCTTGGCGGCTTTTGCTACCACTGTCGGATAATGTTTCACTTTTACTCACTTTCACAATTTTCATAAATTTAAAAACTTGTTTAGTAATTATTTCTACAAATCACATTAGTCTAATTTTAATAATTAATAATTGATTACTGGTATATTTAAGTGATTTTAGCTTGTATGTTAGGGTTAAAAGAATAGCTAGATTGTGATTAAAGTGATTCATTTATATTGATATTGGTTAAAATCAAACAAAGAATGCTTAGAGCACCTGTGTGTTGTACTGAGTTGAGTCACCTAAGGTGGTCAGTGAAGCGATCACTTGTTTGACCGCCACCAGGGTTGCTTTTACCTTCGACACCACTGACTGAGTGATTACGAGCCGAGACGGAGCATGATGATGGTGGCGGCCATTGTCCGGGTATTCCACCACTTGTCCAAATCTTGACTCTCGGTCATCATTTTTAGCGGCGCAAATCTTCAATGACAAGCGTAGTGTGAGGATGACGAGCCGGCAGCTAGGTTGGCAAGCTCTAAGCAGGAGAAAAAAGGTTTCAATTTGCTTCAAATGCCACTGATGATGATGATCTAACGACCAGTCAGGACAGCGTCGGCGTTGCAAGTTTCCGGCCCTGGCCACGGTGGTCACCCGAGCCTATCTGAATGATTAGCGCCTGTCGCGGTGCGTGCGAAATGTGGCCACCAGTGAAGCGCGACTCGTTCGTCTGCACAGTAACTTTATTTGGCGGCGAGCTTGACTTGGATGTGGTTGGCAGACGCGCGCCAGTCACTAGCACAATTCAATTGTCTCCTGTTCACGGCCAGTAGCTGGTAGTGTTAGTGGACATCGGACAGTCAACGATGGTGATTAGTCACGCAGACCCGATAACCGTATCTGTGACCAATTGTCCGTTTCTTCTGAGTCTTCGGCAGCGTTCACCAGCATGACGATTGATTTGCAATTCTCTGTTTGATCTCTTGCTTGATAGATTTGGATGGGATTCTCAGTCCGTTACTGTCTACGACCGCCAGACAAGCTCATCAGTCATGACTTGTTCCCGTAGCATCTCGACTGATTGATTTTAGTCTTACGCACGCATTATCAAACCGACCCACCTACCATTACTAATGATCTGCATTTCTCACAGCACCAGCAACAAGTAGCGAATGCCGTGGAGCGCGCCAAACAGCTGACCATGTCGGAATTAAACACCATTATTTCGGTGAGTGGTACCTCGTTTTCGGCGCCTTGTGATCATTAATCGGCTTTAATCACACAGCAACAGATGCACGCTCAGCAATTGCCACCTCATGCAGCAGCGGCCGCAGCAGCGCATGCAGGACAACTTCCGCTGATGCCACACCCCTTAGCCGGTGGTCTACCTCCTCTGCCACCTGGAGCGGCTGGTGCAGCTGGAGCCGCTGGTCTCTTGGCGCTTGGAGGTCCTCCTGGTCACCACATTCCCTCTGTTGCAGCAGCGATGGCTGCTGCAAATGCCAACGCTAATGCTGCTGGATTGAAAGATGGCCGTCCTAGTGAATCCGACTTGCTCGTTGGGAAAAGATCTAATAGTGGTAAGCACATGGAGGGATCCAACAAAGCAGTATCACTAATCATCAACTCTTTATTACTTTCCAGTACACAGTGCCGATGACAGACAGGTAAGCCAATCTCTAGTACTACAAACGGGCCAGAGAGGTGCCATGTCAGTTCTATGATCTGCTATACGGTTTGGGTGACAGGGTGGTCGATTCGAGCTTAAGTGACGCTTGCTCTAGCCCCCCACCGACCAATGTAACGTGACCAGAATTGTGGCTACTCGTCACCCAATGCTTGTCGCTCGATTCTGTTTGGTCACGTTCCCATCGAAATGCAATTAATGATTCTATTTACTACAATTGATGATGTGACTTTTGCGTGTGGCAAGCTTGAGCCACACGATTTGCAAACCTTTAACCTCAGCTAGAACAATCGGACAACGCTGTCTGACCTAGTCCCAGAACGCAAGCCTGTCCCAGTGAGTGATTGAATTGTCACCAGTGGTGTGTAATGGTAGACAACATATGCGGAGAGAGGGGTTACAGTGGGACCAGCAGTCAACCGCCAGTCTAGGCTCTCGAGTGGATCGTGTTATGCATTGGAAATGGCACCTCCATTCGCATACAGAGTGCGGAATTCTTTTACCACTGCTGCTCGGATGACGTGCCGGGAATGCGAGCTTGTGGTAATGAGTTGGGCGCTCAAGCCAACTTACTACCCCCATTCACATTGTGCTCTGGCCCGGTGATTACATCTTAATGACGCTTACTCATAATCTCTCATCATTAGCGTAACTCAATCTCGCCCAACGATCGAGAGGTGAAATTTCGTCCTCGCTCACCTTCTGACATGAATGATCACGATATCAAGAAGCGCAAACCTAAGGAGGAAAAGGATAGTGATGGAGAAAAGAGTGACCAAGAATTGGTGGTTGATGTGGCTAACGAAGATGGGGTTAATTCCTCAGCTACCAACGGTAACTCTTCTCCACGAGAAAATGGCATCTCGGGTGAGAAAAACTCGATTAAAAAGGAGTTCCCCTCGCACAGTCCTCACTCAAGCATCTCTTCCAACTCGAGCACACCTTCATCTAAACACAAGGAGGTGAGTATTGTACTTTTGTTTACACAAGCTTGCTAAATGATAACTCGCCTAGCTGGAAAAGTCTACGACGCCAGTGCCAAAGGCTGCTACTCCAAACGGGTCGATTGCGAAGGCAGGTCTTCCCAAGATTCCCCTTGCACCTCCTTATCCGTACCAGATGCACCCCGGTGCCCCACCTCATCCACTTCCGGCTGACTTGAGTGCGGCAGCTGGTCTTTACTCACAATCACTGGCAGGTCTTCATCCTGGTCAAATTCCACCTGGTCTAAACAACTACCCTAGAGGCTTGGTAGATATAAAAGGTTATTAGTTATTTTAAAATAAAAATAATGTTATTTTATTAGCCTTATGATCCTCACTCGTCGCTACGTGGAACGCCTGGCTTTGCTGCTGGAGGGATTCCCGGGGGCAAACCTGCTTACTCGTTTCATGTAAACTCTGATGGTCAAATCAACCCCGTTCCTTTTCCGAACGACGCTCTTCACGGCCCTGGCATTCCGCGACAAGCGCGCCAACTCAACACTCTAGCTCATGGTGAGGTGGTCTGCGCGGTAACGATCTCCAACCCAACCAAGTTTGTCTACACTGGCGGCAAGGGATGTGTTAAAGTGTGGGATATTCATCAGCCTAGCGGAAAAGCAGTCTCTCAGCTTGATTGTCTGGTAATAACACTGAATTACACGACTTGTTTAGCATCATAACTATATCTCATGGTTTTTCTTGACAGCCACGTGACAACTACATTCGTTCATGCAAATTACTTGCCGACAATCGTACATTGATTGTGGGCGGCGAAGCAAGTACTATCTCAATTTGGGATCTCACCGGGGTATGTCACCTAAATTCCTTCTCAAGACTTAATCGAGCTAATAATTGTTTTTTTCTTGAAGGCAAAGCCAATGATTAAAGGCGAATTAGCCTCTCAAGCTCCAGCTTGTTATGCACTAGCGATCTCACCAGACTCGAAGATTTGTTTTAGTTGTTGTTCCGACGGTAACATTGCGGTGTGGGACTTGCACAATCACACTCTGGTACGTCAGTTCCAAGGGCACACCGATGGTGCCTCGTGCATTGACATTAGCAACGATGGTCTTAAATTGTGGACTGGTGGTTTGGATAACACGGTCCGTTCGTGGGACCTGCGCGAGGGTCGTCAGTTGCATCAGCACGATTTTAGTTCGCAAATCTTTTCACTCGGCTATTGCCCCACTGGCGAGTGGTTGGCTGTTGGGTATGTCTTTTTTGATTATTTCCTCTCGAGAACAAATACTCACTATTCTTGTATCCAGAATGGAGAGTTCTAATGTTGAGGTGCTGCACGTGTCCAAGCCAGACAAATACCAACTTCATCTTCACGAGAGCTGTGTACTTTCACTTAAATTTGCAAGTTGTGGCAAGTGGTTTGTCTCCACTGGCAAGGACAATCTGCTCAACGCGTGGAGAACGCCGTATGGCGCCTCCATCTTCCAGGTAAACTTTTACATTTTAAGTTAAAGTCTTGGTGACTAAGTTGATTTTTTCCTTAATTTCAGTCAAAAGAATCTTCTTCCGTTCTCAGTTGTGACATTTCATCCGACAACAAGTACATTGTTACCGGTTCGGGTGACAAAAAAGCTACTGTTTACGAAGTCATTTATTGATCTTATCGATTTGTACTTGTTTTTATGTAGAATTGACCAAAGTTTTTTGCTCACCCTCTGTGTTGGGCATACTTATCGAATCACTGTTCTGCGATTATTTTACTTGTCTTTTATCTAGATTTTCTTATCAGCGCAGCTATTTTATTTTAACCTGTAATTGGTTATTCATTGTATGTTCACCTTTATGTACATATAATTATTGATTCTTTTCATTTGCAATTAAATGCATTTTTCTCATTGAATAAATATTCTTTATCTTTATTGCATAAAACAATACTTGTCATTGGATAGACCAAGAATTCAATTAAGACATTAGAGTGCACCAATTTGCTCTAACATTATTGGTTTTTTTGTATTGGTTTTATTTTGTAATTGACCTAGATCTTTTTGTTGTTGCATTTTCTTCTGGTTATAAAAAAATATCCAGAGTAACTATAAATATTACAATATTGAAAATATATGTTGTGTATTATAGAAAAAGTGATTTAAAATGATTTATATGTCAAAAATAAACCCTATAATAAATGAAAAAACTGTTCTTGAATTCTTGATCCATGCACAATGTATAGTGGAACCGTAATACTAGTTGGATTGCGCTGTTGTTCAAGTCAAATCCACAAAGCAAACTAGTATGTTCATGTACATGTTCATTTTGTCATGTTGAGGAAGAAAAATAGCACTAGTGAGGGTGGTGCAGCAATCGAGTACGCTTTATTAAGCTGACTGACCACTGGCCAGCGATCGCTGCATTGATCGAGCTCGGCAAGGTCAGTCAGTGGAAACGAGCGGTATCGATCGGTGACGGGTGGCAATTTGTCCTGAGTCGTCGATCACGTTCGGGTGGTTTGGGTTGGCCCAATGAGTGAGTGCCAATTGCTGCCACCACCGTCTGTTTGCGCAACGAATTAGTCTTGTCCAAAGAGGCTTGCCAAACAGATTGAAACATCGATCGCCACCACACTGGTTACTTACCAATCTTTTGGCTTCAATTTTGCTGTATTTGGGTAACATTGGCCAACACTCATTAACACATTTTAAATTTAAAGAATTAATGTGCGAAATTAAGTCTAAATCCAACAGTAACTCAAGAAGTTGTTACTATTTTAGCTCATATCGTGTTGTGTTCTTTAACGTTTTCTAGGATCTACAAATTTATAATTATCTGACTTTATTTTATAAAGCACACGTATTAAAACCGTTGCTCGATACGTTCTCAGAGTTGCAGCAGAAAAATCTGTTCAATATCGAGAAATTTCGGGAGAGTCTTGACAAGGCAAATGGAAAAGCTTGATTGTAGATTGCCTTCTTTATAATCTCGAATTCCTCGTTGGTATGGGAAAACATAACACTGAAAACACGAATTTCTTTTCAATAGGAAAGGCATCATCTCTCGATCTCCCAACTCGAAACCAGCTTTGTGATGACTTGGAAATAAAAAGGAAATTAAGATTTAGATCGAAACATATTTTTGATGTGTCTCAGAGTTGCAGCAAAAAAATCAGGGCAATATCAAGAAATTCCAGGAGGGAGTCTTGACAAGGCAAGTGCATCAATATTTAATTGATGGAATCGCTAGCCACTGTAAGGCGATTAGTGGGTTGCTGTAGCTATTGTGTGCCTGGGCAGAGGGGTGAGCAGTGGAGCGCGGACACGGCCGGACCGGTAAGTACCGCTCATCGTACCACACAGTCTCCCCGCTCTAACCAGTCTTGTGCAATCGGCCAGAGCAATTGGCAAGGGACCAGACCACTCACTCACTGCTCGAGTGAGCAAACAGACCGCGCGCGGTGCCGAGTGAGCACGTGTAACTTGTGCCACACTCAGCCTATGTAAACACATCTTTTCTTTACTTTCACCAGACTCTCTCTACAGTATGTGAAACTAATTTTTTGTGCATTTACTTAGAATCCTGCCATCTACTGATTGGCGAATAAGCGAACTTTAAAATCTTATTTCCAAAAGAGCGTTTCGATAACTTTTGAAATGGATTCTTTTAATTCATTTCTGTACAACCGTCAACACCTGCTACTGCTTAATGAATCAAAATCAGCTTATTGTTGCAACAATTGTTAAATTGTTTGATGATTATTTAATTAGAGTTTCGTCAAATTAACTAGTTACTGAAACAAGCATTGAACTCTGAGACTCCCATTTTTTCTAATCTTAATCTTAAACAATTGTTTAGTTGTGGGCACAGTAAAGCAACGAAAAAAAGAGTGAGTAAATGATAATACATTGTTGCTGACAACATAGCCACCAGTGGCCATTTCAACACCCACAATTCATAGATTCTATTTTAACCTAAGTAGTGCGCAACCCGACCACGCCGCGCCAGCAAGGCCGGTCTGGTGGCGCTCTCTTCCGTCTACTTCCACTCTGATTCTGTACACGCTCACATAGTGTGCTTTTGTATTGCTCTGCTGTTGTGTGTTGTTTTGTGTTTTTGAATAAAGCTGTCTTTTCCTCTTGTTGATAAATTGTGCCTTGGGTATCGGTAGAGGTTGGCCGATATCAGATTCTGTAGCTAGGTCGAGTTTTCCCAGTTACATACATTATATAAAATAAACTGAAGTCTAAACTAGTGTTAAGTATGGATAGAAACTAGTCTTTAGAAGATTAAGGTGGAATTTAATAGCCACTGAAATTAAACTTGGGAGCACGTGTAAGTTGTGCAACCATCGGCCTAGTTTACTACAAGAACTTGTACTGCGTGTGTGTGTGTGTCTGGTGTTGACACGCCCTATCGATAACAACTTGTACGCACCAACACACACACACACACACAAACTGTTCTTCAATAGTTGCAGATTACAATCACGGCAGTCGGATTGGAGTTATAGTGTATGGCTTAGTTATTCTTGGAATGTACACGTCTGCGAGCGTTGGTGAGGGTGTCCAATTTGTCGGTGGAAGCCGACGAGTAACTTGGCTTGAGACCTTGCTTGCTTGACATATGACCCTAACGCCAGACTGTGAGGTCACCGGCACCCGCACGCAGATAAACCAGTGTTATTTATAGCAAAGTGTCAGATGTCTAGCAACATTGAGCATGTTTCACCAGACCAGTTGCACCAGAACGGATGAAAGGCATCACCGGTGGCAGCACATCTCAGTAGATCGATGATGCTAGCACATAACGGATTAGCGCCGCTCGACCCATTCCTGATGGGCCATTCAAATTAGCTAATGAAACGATAGCGAGGTGCCAGTGGTAGTCTATCGCTTTCAATCGGCTAGGGAACTGTCTGGCCTTTACTATATAGCCTTTGAACGACGCGTGCCTGATCATCACCCGGACTAGGTCAACCGTGGTGGTGTGGCATCGTGTCGAGTGTTAATTGCTTGCCATCACCAAGTACCACTCTCACCTACCAGTGTGCTCTTGCACAACAGGCTCACATCCACTGGCCAAATTGGTTACACAATTCAGAGAGTCGAGCAACGATGCTGAACCAGCACTTGTGGTGCACGCACCCTAAACTTCTGCTACATCAACGGCTGCAGCTGTCGGAACAAATTAAATTAAATTGTCCCAAGTATACTCGACTCGACTGTTCTCACTGGTCTTTGCTTTAAATTCGAAACTTTTGCCTTTTTCTTGTGCCGCTAAAGATCACTTCTGTGTTACAAGCTTTCGGAAAGCCCCTACAATACTTGTGTGGTGCTCGAATTTGTAAATTTATTTGTTTTTTGTTTTGTTGCAATTTAAATGTTCAAATTAGAGCTGCAAATACGACCGAGACAATAAATAACGGGCTGACAACATTCAGCCTGCAATGCCAAATCTAGATTGCACCCGGATCTAAACTGAATTCGATTTGTTTGATGGTGAAAAGCTGCCCGACGTGCTAGTGTGTGCCACCATTGCCAGAATGCGTGTCATATGTGTGTGTTTGTATGCTTGTACAGTCAAACTGGTGCAAATGATGATGATGAGTTGGGGCTTGAGTGACAGCTATATTCAAGTGGTGCCTGCCACTGCCAATCGAGTTCTTTGCATATGCAGCAATGAGATGTTGGGTGGGCTTGAAAGCAGAAAGCGAGAGATGGTGAGACTCTCAAGTGGAATCTTGATGATAAATTGTCTCGTTTTCCCTCCTTCACACGAGCTTGATTTGTCTTAATGAACCCTTCTACGATTATGCAAACAAACGCAACCGATCGATCGGGGCGCACTTACACCAGGGCTAATTGTGTTCATATCGCAAACACATTTTTGTTTCTATTTTCCCTCCTTTCACCCATTTGTTCGGCTAGATTTGCTTTAATTCTATTGCCAGATTCGCTACCACCATTATTTATTCTGAACGGTTCGCTGTATCGACCAAGTGCAGGAGCAATTGAGGGGGAAATTTATTACACTACTAGACTCGTAGTTTGCCGGCCGCCGCGACTCAAAACAATTGCTTACGAGCATCATCGTGCTAGAGTCATTTGATCAAGCTCAAGGCGGTAGCGCGGGTGTACTCTATAGTAGTCGGTAATAATGACTAAATGATTTTATTAACTGGGCAAAGAATAACATTGACACTGTCTCGCAGTGATCGAGTGTGATTTGGCGGCTGTCATATTCAAGCCATAGTGTGTTCGACTAAAATACGCGTTAAATGCGATCACCATCGGTCTCTGTCAACAAATCATCGAGCAGCGATAGTGCTAGTGGCGCCACTGGGAGATAAGTTCATTGTTGGTCGCGGCTGCATTGCGGTCGTGACTAGCTGATTAACGCGCCATAGAATCGGAGAGTGAGCCGAGAGCGGTGAAAGCGGTGAGAGGGCATCTTTCTCGCACCCGACCCACCGAGCTTCATCTAATTGCCTCTCGCGCCACTCACTTTACTGTCTAATAGTGGCACCAATATGTCGCACACCGCTTGACTCACACATTCTATATAGAAGTCATGTGTCGATTGGCATCGATTTTTAGTGATCGAAGATACACACAAGTCATGAAGTGTCGATGCTAGAAGCCCTTTGTGTGTTTGTCTGTCTGGCCTTAATTGTAATTTACCAGAAAAACGAGTTGAATTGATCCAGTCACATATGCATTCAGCGGAGGATGTTCATCACTGGAACTGTTGTCAATCTATTTGATTTACTGTGCCTCTCGGTGTGTTTGTCTGGGTCCAGTGCCGTGTTATTGCTGTTATGCCAGATACGGTTGCACTCGGACCGGCCGCGACAGAAAACAGAGACCTACCCAATGAGTTTTGTTTGTACTGGCCCAATGCCGCGTCGATGTTGATCGCTAAACATCGTTTCTCGGTTTGCCAGTGGCTGATGCCATGCTCGTTTTCTTGCTCTTGCCCTCTGTTCGGTCGGCATCTTCCGTCACCACCACCACCAGCAGCAGCAGCAGTGCTAGCACTAGCGCATCTCTCTAATAATAACGGCCTCGATGGTGGCAGCCGGGCTAGGAGAGGAGTGCGATTCCAGGAGAAGGCGACTGCAATTCCGCACCACTTTCACTGATCATCAATTCATCCATCTGTGCCTCCACCGCCGCCATCCCTCCTCGCTTCTGGTGTCTCGCTCACTCCGTCTTGCTTCCTCGCTTTTCTACTGTATTATTGTGTCTCGTTCAATTCCCTCCTGACACGATGAAAGAATAAGAGTCCAAGTGAGAGAGAATTAGAAAAACTGCACCCGCGATGCTGGTAGTGGTGGTGATGGTGTGCACTGGTGTAGTGTGCCGAGAGACAAAAGAGCAAGGCGGTGAGGATGAGATTAATAGAAGGAATCATGAAGATAGCGGTAATGGCACCACCAATAGAACGTGGGCTTGTGTCGCTCACCAAATGGCGAGGGAAGGAGGGGAGAATTAGCGCACCCAATCGGGTGGGTGCATGCAAATTGGCGCTCTGTCCTCTCGGTGCAAAGAGGGGATGTGGAGAAAAGCACACAACAATCTATGATGGTAGAAGACTGCATTGTTGTGTCCCTCTGTCCCTTCGGTGGCCATCTTCATCACCGTCGCCATCTCCTGCTAGGCAGGCTTCACTGCGCCCATCGCTAGGCCGAGAATCACGGACTGTGCGAGTGGCACCACTAACAATTGACAGTGGCGTGTCAAAGTCAGGCACCAGATTCTACAGTATGTGTTGACTCGATGCCTGACTCGTGCCAGAGTAGTGGTTCGAGTAGTGCACCATTTGCCACTCCTTCCATACACTCTCTCGCTTAAGCCAGAATCCAATTTTTCCAGATTCGCTCTCTGTTCAGTGGCGCCCACTCGCACTCGCTCAATTTTCATCCGAGCGGTACTTTAATATAACTGGCGAGTCTCGACTTCTTTCATTTGCCGCGCCACCGCCACTGGGCTGACAGCAGCAGCACCCAAGCCACTCTCCAGCTGGCTTACTGGAATCTATTATTGGAATACTCAGTAATAATAATAACACCATTACAACATCATCAACATCGACATTCTATTTAGTGACTGTTTGACTCTGGCTTGCAGTGCCAAGCGTGGACCCTGTGAGTCGGACCGGGCGCGACACTGGCACTCGAGCTAACCACCCCAACACCGCACTTGCCTATGTGCAGTGCACATTGTGCACTTGCAATTTATTACACACTGACGGGCTCGCGTGCTTCCCTGTGTCTCTCTGTGTGTGCGTGTTATGATTTTAATAATTAATGATATTTATTATTGTCTCTCTCACTATGCGGTTGCTGTCGTTGCTTTACTGTTATGTGACAAATCTGCAGATTGTCTTGATTACACAGTAAAGCTTGTCCGTTCTTGATAGACTTTTGGTAAATGCTCGTTAATCAGTAATGCAAGTTTTACAATTCTTGCCCAATTAGTTTCAAATTGAACAATTCGAGACAAAGCCAATTTGGCCCAATCGAGCCAATAGCTCATGTTAATTGAAGAGGCGGTGCATGCTATACAACGATATTGACGTGTACATAAACTTTCCCCAAATGGCCTCGACATCTTACTTCACCATCACCCTCACTAACATTTGGTGTAAATACTGTCAAGCTTTACTCAAATTTCATTACACTGGGTGTACTAGGTGGTAGCTTGTTGACCAGTCAAAGCACGCGAATGCAATTCATCATCTTTTGCAATCCCTCCAGTGAGTGACCACTCGATTTCTTCCATGGCTGGCTAGTGTTTTGCCCGTCCCGACCACACTACTATCCGTAGTGGCTTTCCCAGAAAACGATTCTGTTTGTTACTCACCGCCGCCGAGATGTGCTTTGATTTATATAGACATGTATATATGCGTTGGTTGAGCCGATTATTTGCTTCCCGCTGGCTTTACGTCAGTGTGTGAGTAACAATTTCAGTTTGCATTAGACTCTTTGTGTTTTGCTGACTGAAAACTTTGGCTGTCTTCCACTCACAGGCTGAGAGAGAGAGAGAGAGAGAGAGATAATTGGCGGCAGCCGTGGCTGGTTGCGTTAATGGTTGCAAATGAGCTCGAGCTCGAGGGAAGCCAGACACATCTGCAGCATAGGCACACTCGATTGACTCTGGCCAGGTTTTAATTTGACCCCCTCGCTCGCGTTTCCTCTCAAATTGCTTAATTGGAATGGATTGGCCTGCGTGTCTCTATGTCTATTGCCACTTGATTCGATTAGGACCCAGAAGTACTGCAACAGCATGGGTCTACTACTACCGCTTAGCATTCATGAAGCAATCATTTATTATTTATGTTTGGTAATATGACTTTCTCTGCCCGCAATGCCTATATAGAAGACCTCAAGTCAATCTACTCGCCGCACCGCTATATTATTAATATTTATTATACTTATTACGGGTTATGGACACGATTATGATGATCGAGCGATGGTGTCTGCCAGCGCACATTCTTGCTCGCGCACTTCTCCTCACTAGCATTCTTAATAGAATATTTAATAGATTATATCGTGTCGAGTGAAACAAGTGTGCTGGCGAACATAGCCATACCAGCAATGCAAGCAGATCGCACCAGATCGCCTTTTCCAATATGCATGACATTGGCATCGTGTCTAGTTGGCCAAAAGCAGCAAGCCGGCAATGTCGACCAATACAGACCGAGTAAAGAGACCTGTGAACTATGCACGTGGTTCTTACTGGAGGACTGCCTAAAGTTAAATTAGAAATAGATAAAAGCTTTGAAAGGGTAATTTTAATTGACCTGAAAAATGAATGAATTCAATGATCGGAGAAAAAGACAACAACGTTGGAACAAGCCGCAGTACCATATAGCATTGCCGTGGTCCAGAATGTGGAGGGCCAGTCAGTACCGCAGTGGCCATTTCGCCGCAGTCAGCTTATATACAAAGCCTGCATCAATTCAATCAGCGTAACAGTGAATGACGAGACCAAACGAGACCTCACCAATATTGTTGGATTGATTGAATTGCTGCGGCATCAACGAGCACTCTACCACTAGCAGAGAGCGTCAGGGCCCTCCCACGCGGCATCGATGAACACGATGCCGCGAGCAGAGCGTGCAGTCTACCTCTCGACGCACAACACAACACTGCAACTTTCTGTCGCTGTTCAACCAAATCAAAGAATTCAATCCCGATGTTGCACGGATTTTGACCGTCGTTTCAGTGAGAATACATCGAAGCAGAATCAAGTGTGGCAATCGGATGGTTGAGCGTGCGCCTTGCCGCCATCCACCGGTGCCACATGTCCCTTCATCACGCCATCCACCATGGTCTGCCGAGCCATGGACACATAAGCCACCTAGTCCACTAGTCACACAGCACGTGTTTGCTTCTCATCCCGTTCAGTTCATTCTCGCCACTACCTCGCTTACCTCAACCACTTCTCCGCACACAACACAACCTTATCATCGCGCCAAAATTGGATAAACTGCACTTTGTCCTCATCACATCTCGAGCATCACAACGATCATGTTTCCAGCTCGTCACACGGTTAGTAGACCGATCACGAGTACCACCAAAGCAATCGCATAATTCACATACAACACCGGACATGCACGATTAACAACGGCATATTTGAATTGTTGATAGATTTCCTAGCTTAATTTGTTTGCTTGCCTAGATGAGATTGGTAGTAATCGTAGTTTTATTTAAATATTTTTGCTATCTTTGTTGAATTGGGTGTGACAAGTTGCGTAGAACAATTGAGTAAAATTGAAAAAAAGGATTAGTTGTGCTGATCCGTCCTCGGCTCAATAAGACTCGGTCCTGCTAAACAACACGTGCTCGCTTCGAAGTCCTTCCGAGAGAAGAAGCTCTGTTTAAACAGGACTTAGCGAGCACAGAGGCGACCAAACGATTGGTTGTCACTGTTGCTGCTCACTTCCACCACTGAAACGAATCACTTTCACCGACAATAATACTTTAAGCCCTCTACCAGCGCAATTGCCACACTCGACAACCTAGAGTGTCTTCCAGTGAAGCTCAATGAGCCAGGGCCAATGAATTGTTGCCTCTATAAATCAAGCAATACTCGAGAACCCAAATAATAGTGACGCTACGCTTGTGTACGTCAAGGGGTTACGGCTTGGTGGGTCGACACGACAGTCACACAATGCACTGACAAACTTGAGTACCTCTGCTGTACACACACAGACACACACACACACACACACATAAACACAAACACAACGCGCCGACAGACAAGCCGAGACCCACCTCCCGCTGAATGCATTAAGCGTAATTGGATAGCAACGAGGAGGCTCAAAGACGAGGACAGTGATCTACCTGCTGTCTGGCGCGCGCAGATTTTCCTGAGTGGTCTAGTCAACTCTCTTGAGTGTCATCACTCGAAAGGAAAAAAATTAGTTATGTGTTTGCCTGTCACCAAGCCCGACGGGCCGAATGTGAATAGAGTGAGGGTGGGAGAAACAAGCAGTATCGGGCTGGCACTTTCTCTCTTCTTTTGGTTCCTCGATTGATATTATGGCAGCAATTTGTTGGATTCCGAGTGGAGGCGGCGGCGGGGTGGTTGGTGAGACAAGTTCATTGGGCGCGGAAGCGCACACCATTGGGAGACAGTTATAAATCAATTTGGCAGAATCTAGAGAATCTCTCACCGAGCTCGTTTTCGACGGTGTCGGTGGCCGTGAATCTTTCCTATTCTCTCTCTCTCTCTCTCTCTCTCTCTCTATGACTCGTGCGGATGCACTATTGTTTCGCTTGTCACACACAGAACACGACAACATCTAATCAAACTGCTCGCGATGAAAACTTTTACGCCACTGTTTCGATGTTATTTTAAGCAATCACTTTTGGAAACGCAAGCACGGGAAGAGCTTTGGTTTGTTTTCCACTGTAACTGAAGTGACTCCCGATCATATTTCATCAGTCTCATAGTTGTCGTTGCCTTACCCGATGTGATCCATTTATAGTTGAGAGAGGGAGAGTGAGATAGAGAGGCACTGTCTGGTCACGGTTCTAATCTGCCACTGTCTGCCCTCTGTGCAGGTCAATCATGGTTTCCCCCACCACCTATCCCCACTTTAAGGAGTGCAAAAGCTCAACTCACCGAATTGTCACACGATTTTGCACTGGTGTTCAATTTTAATTAGTACATATGCAACACGCACACCATTGTTTCGAGTGCAATTTGTTTTCATTTCAGATAACGCTAAAAGTTAATTGTCGCTTAAAGAATCGATTGACATGGCGGGGGTGGGTTGAGTGAAAGTACAGGCTGTACCCTCCGACGAGATGGTGTCGCCTGATATTGCTCTTGCGACTAATCGAAGCGACTGATGTTCATTTGATGAGGAGGAAAATGATTCCAAGCAATGGCAATGGAGCGCGTCGAATTAGATTTATTGGTTGCTTGCTTGCCAGCACATTGACTACTGTCAATGGTGGTGGTGAGGCAGTGCCATTGGCCTGTCGGTGACAGTAGTTGCCCTGGTTCACCACCAACTGCTGGTTTTGATTGCCTACCGTGTCAACTCACACACTACTGCTCTCCCACTCGCCACGCTGCTTGTTCTCTTTCACCCTCTTCCTAATGACTGAGCCGACTTTGCGGCGGAATCGTCGCAGGCGACGCCGACCAACCACGCCATACCAGACTGGAGCAGTTAGCTTGACATGCAACAACTCGGTCACGGTACGGGCATGGCCCCAATCGATTCACTGCTGCTTAGGTCCATCCAGTTGTCTTGCAAACACACACTACTCTCTACACCGAAAAGCAAAGACTTTGACCACACAACCTGACTAACAATGCTCAACTTTTTCTCGCGCCCCAGGGCCCCCAGCCTGGTCAGGCTCCCCCGTTCAAGTACACTATCCCAGAGACTTGTGAGCGTATCAAAGAGGAATTTAACTTTTTACAAGCTCAAAATCATAGGTACAGTCTCTTACAGAAATCTTTTTATGCTTACTGATCCAGCTGTTCTTGTTTGTTAGCCTCAAAATGGAAATTGAAAAGTTGGCTACTGAAAAGACCGAGGTGCAACGGCATTATGTAATGGTGTGTATAATGACAGAAAATTTCGTTTCTGGTAAATTGAATAATTGCAATCTTAACTCAGTACTACGAGATGTCCTATGGACTCAACATGGAAATGCACAAACAGGTAAGTTACTGAGGATTCTGCCATTTGGAACATTCTCAAGTTGTGACCAATGCATAACGATGACAGATGGAGATTGCAAAGCGATTGAACACACTCATTGCTCAGATTCTGCCTTATCTATCTCAAGAAGTGAGTGCATTTTTTTCAACATAAATCTGCAAGCTTATTTGATGATTTTTTGCATCAGCACCAGCAGCAAGTGGCAACTGCGGTGGAGCGTGCCAAGCAGATTACGCTCAACGAGATGACTGCTATCCTTACGGTGAGTATTATGCTCAATTCCACCTAAGTAGGGACATTCGTTATTGGTGGACTTGATGTTGGATGACGCTGACTGATGGTGTGATTTGCATCGACAGCAACACTCCGGCATGGCACATCTTCTGGTAAGCACACTGGCCTCTACCCCAAAGTGTGTCACCCTCTGTATATGTGTGTTCATGCTTGTTGCTGTTATGCTAGTGAGCCAAGGGCGCCAGTGCGATAGCTTTACAGCCGACACTGAGCTCGCTTTAGGCACATTTGTCGCGCAGCACGCCTCGGTGACGGGACTCACCGTGGCAATGGAAATGGCTGCTTGTCTCTAGATAGATAGCTTTAATGGTTCGACTCCGATTACGAGCGACAGTCATGTCATGTCGTAATGGCGAGTGGGTCCCATCGTACACTACTGGTTGTTGTGGTGCACTACTAGACCATATGCCTTCTTTCCGGCCATTCACTATGAGTCATCGACCAACCGAGTCCAGTGACAAGGCGTGAAAATTTATATTCGCTTGCGCAGAGCACTCACCAACTGAGCCAAACGGCTCGCTAATGGGCCATGTGCCCCAATCTCTATAGCTCTACCGCTTTGTTTTGATATGTCGAGAGTGGCCACAGCAATGACTCTGCACGCGATGAGTCTCCGTGGATCAATTGCTAGTGTGAGAAAGTCCACATGACGTCACCAAGTCCAGAGTGATCTGAGCTTTGTATGCACTGTTGGCCTCGATTGCTGCTAATTTGATTGGCCATTGCTCATTGAGTGTCTTACTTTTGTCCATTCACTTCCCTATGTTTGCAGCCAACCAACTTCAATCATTTTGCAGTTTTCCCTTTCCTAGCTTAGATCTATTGATCGAATCAGCTTGAACTAATTTGTTCCCAGCAGGGTTTGCCCACCACTTCGCATGCACACGGTCCCGCACCACCCGCCGGTTTGCCTGGTCTGGGTCCTGCCCTTCACGCCACTCTACCCGCAGGATCTGCCGCTGCCTTTTCTGCGGCCACTGGCATCTCTCCATCCAATCCAGCTGCGGCTGGTCTTTTAGCTCTCTCCGCTGGTTCGATGAGTGCTGCAGCCACGGCAACTAGTGGTGCAGGACTTGGTTCTTCAGGAACACCTACCTTACCCGGAACCACCAACGGATCATCTTCAGTTCCTCATCCCAGTACTCCAAACTCTTTGAGTTCTTCGAGCTTAGCAGCTAACTCTTCCACTTCAGTCAAGGAATCTTCAGTTCGGGACAGTCTCGATCGGAAACTTAATGGTGAGACATGATAACTTTCATTTTTAAAAAATATATAATTTTTTATTTGATAGATGACAATCGCCGTGAGGTTAGTGAAACGGATCACTGTGTTGTGCCATTTTTCAACTGCGACAAACTAACTGAATGAAAAAGTTAATTTAACGAGATTGAAGATTATCGAGAAAAGAGAGTGAGCAAATAGTGTTGGCTGTAGGACTTGAGTCTTGAGTTAGATAATTTGGGTCTAGCAACCGGACCAAATTAGGAGACCTCACATGGCGAGAGAGATGGAACTAACTGCTATTTTCTGGCCTATCTCGTCTGCTCTGCTTGTCGCCACTGGCTGCGGTGAAGTCATCCGGAACATTTCAAATTTAAATGACAGTCAGACTAGGAGCACGATGATGATGATGATGATGGTTATCGTCAGTTTGTCGAGTGGCCAAACGAAAACGAGAGTGGGTTTTGATTTGGATCAATCGAAATATTGCTGGAGTCATCGAGGAGGACTAGTGTGCGGGCCGAGGGCGCAATTGAGAGATAGCAACATTTCATGGTATTGTGCACATTGGCGTGGATCACGGAGGCCGGCATGCAGCCATCCAAGCATCCATCGAGTGCAGTGACAGTGGTGCGCATTGATAGATGTGCATTTGGATGCTTCACTGGAGGCTAGCAATTTGTTTAGCGACTCACTCGGGCAAAGACTGGTGGCGGGCGCGCGCCGGCCTCTGGTCCTAATGCTGCTTCTGCTGCTTCACACTCGAACTGATCACCCTGATGTGCAGCGTTGACCGTAATGAATGACTGATTCGGACCGAGGGCACCCAGCCGAAGACATCTCGTCCCTCACGCCAACTTGGTTTGGTTTGGCTTGCCGCCATACTCTACAGCCACTACTGCCACTCCATTTCGCATAGTTGGTCGCACACAGTGGCGACTAGATTCCACTTGATGGCCCGCCATTATCGCTCGTTTACAGATGATTATTTCTATATTTATCTTGGCTGCTACGGCAAGCGGCACCCCTGCTTGCCGCTTGTTCTTCATTCAAAACCGATTAGAAGCGAGTGAGCGCGCCAAAAGGGAAAGTGACGAGCCGCGGCGCGACACTGAATGCAACGAAATGCTCTAGTAATTGATTACGTCGCGACTAATCTGATCTAACTTGACAACTGCTTGTCTAGTACTGCTGATGGGCGCACAGAATTGACCCGAATCTTTCTCTTTCATTCTTACATTCTCGCCCTCATCTGACAGGATCAGATTTCTCCACACAACGGTGACACCTTGTCGCCGCGCGAAAATAGTATCTCGGAGCCAAGAATAAAGCGTGAGAGGCCGTCATCGCGTTCTTCATCAAGTCGTAGTACTCCGGTGTCGGGGACCAAAGCCAGTGGGAGCAACAACAAAGACCACGTAAGTACACTATCTAATCTTCTGAAGGTTATTTTTTGTAATGCAGCAGTTACCGTGTGCAGAATGATAAACCAGGCACTCCCAACTCTAAATCGGGAACTCCAAACACAACGGTCCAAAATGGCAAAACACCTAAGCCAAGCACGTCAATAGGTAAAAACCTAGCGCATGTTATGAATTTAAAAAATAATTACTTCTGTCACAAAAGGACCACCATATCCTTACTTGTCCGGACCACATGGTCTTTTACCAACTGATCTCTCGATGGCAGCGGCTGCAGCCGCATACTCGCAAGGTCTACTGCACAATGGCAATCCACTTGGCTCTTTTTCACGTCCATTGATGCCGGGCGCATTTGACTCTCACCCATCACTGAAAAGCACGATGATCTCAGGCAAACCAGCTTACTCGTTTCATGTTGGTTCTGACGGGCAGTACAATCCGGTTCCCTTTCCGCCTGATGCACTGCATGGTCACGGCATTCCAAGGCATGCGCGTCAAATTAGCACGTTACCTCATGGCGAAGTAGTGTGTGCTGTTACCATCTCGAATCCAACCAAATACATCCTTACTGGAGGCAAAGGCTGTGTAAAGATGTGGGACATCAACCAATTGCCTGCTAAGACACCTGTGTCTCAGCTTGACTGTTTGGTTAGTCAACTTAACTTGGTTTGTTCTCTTGCTAACTTGACTTTTGATTAATAGCAAAAGGATAACTACATTCGATCTTGCAAGCTACTTCCTGATGGGCGTACTTTGATTGTGGGTGGTGAAGCAAGTACTATCTGTATATGGGATCTTAATCTGGTATTATTATTATTATTTAGCGGACTTTCTAATTAAAACACTTTTGCGTTTTATGTTATAGCCTAACCCTAAGATAAAAGGAGAATTATCATCAATAGCCCCGGCATGTTACGCACTGGCAATCTCTCCAGATTCAAAATTTTGCTACAGTTGCTGTTCCGATGGTAACATTGCTGTTTGGGATCTTCACAATCAGTCCTTGGTGCGGCAATTTGAAGGCCACACGGATGGTGCTTCGTGTATCGACATCAGTTGCGATGGACTGAAATTGTTCAGTGGCGGACTTGATAACACGGTGCGCACGTGGGATCTACGCGAGGGTCGTCAGTTGCAACAGCACGATTTCAGTTCTCAAATATTTTCATTAGGCTACTGTCCTACGGGCGAGTGGCTGGCTGTTGGGTACGTCGCTGTAGTTTTTAGTCAATTTCAAACGATTCATTGCATCTCATTGGAACAGCATGGAGAGTTCACACGTTGAGGTATTGCACGTGTCCAAGCCGGATAAGTACCAGCTTCATCTTCACGAAAGCTGTGTACTGTCACTTAAGTTTGCCAGTTGTGGCAAGTGGTTTGTCTCTACTGGTAAAGACAACCTGCTCAACGCGTGGAGAACGCCATATGGTGCTTCCATCTTCCAGGTAGATTCTCGTTGATTTCACTTCTTTTTCAGTTGTATTAATTTGTGTGATTTGTAGTCAAAAGAGTCTTCTTCAGTGCTCAGCTGCGATATCTCTTCCGACAACAAGTATATTGTTACCGGGTCGGGCGACAAAAAAGCTACCGTCTACGAAGTTATCTACTATAATAGCTAGACGATGCTTGAACCAAAGACACATCACTGGCTTGTCAATCATTCACACTTGTTGTGTTGTTCTCGTCTACTAGAATCTTTTTTATTTCTACTTTTTACCATTTTGTTTTTGCTTGTGTACTGTGCCAATTTGCTGGTGATACTTTTCTGGTGATGTCTTTCCTGTGTTTCCTTATTTCTTTCAAACTTTCTGTTTCTTTTTGCTTACTGTATATTATAACTCAATTCAAGTGCAGCAAATCGTTTTAGAATTTTTTACTCGTGTATTTTTATTTTTGTAACAATTTATTACTGTGCAGCATATTGGACACAGTCATTCAACTTTGCCAATTTGATGAGATTTTATATAACTACAATAATTTTTGTTTTTTTTTGTTATCAATGCACAATACTTACGCTTGCATAAGCGATAAATTAATACACCGACCAGTTTCGAGTGTGTACTCTGATGATTTTATTGCTTTACTTAATTTTGCATTTGTTGGCTAGCGCCTGAGCCTTTTTATATGTATCAGCCAGCCACGCGTGTTTGAGCAACTGAGGCATAGTCATTCTTTTGGTACCGTCAGGCTCGATCATGCCTTGAAGAATGGCGGTCAAGTTTTTGCTTGGCGGCGCCTTGATCTTGGCTTCGTTGAGTTTCCAGTTTTTGGCCATCATGTCTTGCACCGCCTTGTTTTGATCCTTGAAGTCAAAGGGAAGCTCGAGGCAAAGCATAATGAAGAGTGTAATGCCCAGTGCCCAGATGTCCACAGAGAATGCGTTGTAGGGCTTACGTGTCAAAATCTCTGGTGCCATGAAGATGGGCGTGCCACACATGGTGCGATTGAGAGCAACTTCGCCGCCGGGTGCGTGGTGTACGATGCGACTCAGTCCGAAGTCGGACATGAGAAGTGTGAAGTCACCACTGATCGAGGTGGGACACTTGAGCAGCAGTACGTTCTGTAATTTAATGTCTCGATGTGCAATTCCTAACGAATGCATGTGATTGACGCCACATACAATTTGCGCAAAATAAACTTGACACTCCTTCTCGGTTAATGTACCCTTTTTCTGCACAAACTTTGCAAAGTTCCCTCCGTCTGCCAGTTCCATGAAGATGTAAAGTCGGTTGCCGTTAGAGGACTGTGTCAGAAAGTGACTGTAGAGTTTTACAACATAGAGGTGCTTTACTTTTTCCATGATAAACAATTCGTTTTTCATGTCGAGTACGCGCGAGTCCTTCCAGTCACTTCCAAGTTCCATCATCTTGCATGCTACTCGCTCGTTTTTCTTGAGATCGCGAGCAAAGAAGATTACACCAAAGCCTCCTGCATCAAGCTTTTCCTCCAGCTTGTACCCATAGTTCTTAATCACATCATCTTCCGTTTTAAGCTTGTCGCCAGGTAACTTGTGAAGACGCGTAATCTCGCTTGGCTCCATCTTGGAAGGCGTGGGACCCTTTTCCATTGGAAACAACTTTCCTCCACTAGCCTTTGCCTTTGCCTTGGCACCTTTGCCACCTTTGGGCTTGCCCATCTTGTATTTCTTCTCTGAACCGCTTACACAACTGGAGATAATCAAAATTTAAAGTTTGTAGTGATTCAAATTTTTATGTAGTGTTCACTCTGGTTGGAAGGGTAAATTAATTATATTGCTCATTTGAACATATGTTGCAGTAATGTAGTTATGTTCAAACTATGTTCGAGGCTTAAGTGGTCTTTAACTCTTGACACTCTAATGCATATTCGATATCATGTTTTAGTCTAATAAAATTAACATTGCTTTCAATGTATACACTGTTATTTATTCATGTTCAAATAATATCAAAATCAAAATTTGAAAAACATTACTTAGGGACCGTACTTTAATTACGTAAGCATGTGGGGGGTTAAATTTTTTCATAAACTCCTTTATTGAGTAGTGCTTTTTAGTAAGCAAAAGTGCTTACCATACCGGGGAAGGGGGTAAAAAATCCAAATATTTTGCTTACGCAATTAAAGTATGGTCCCTTACTTGTAAAACATCATAAAATCATGAACTATGCAATAATTTCTATCGAAACATCTAAGTATTTTTGCTTTTATGGCTCAAATTCTTGTAAAATTTAAACAAAAAAATTGCAGTAGCAAACACGCAAATGTTTTTTTACAAGAAATGTTTTTAGGAAAAGTTATAGGCAAACCGAATCGGTTTAACCGATTTGTAACTCTATTTCAACCGAGTGAACTCCACGAGCAACCAATGTTTACAGTAAAGTGGAAATAGTGAGCGAGGAGTTTACCAGTGTAGAGTGAAATGTGAGCTGATGAGTAGTGAGTGTCTGCCTCTATTTGTGTCTCGCTCTGTGCCTTGTATGTGTTGTGTTGTGTGGCGTCGCTGCAGCGGTGGCCACCCTCTCGCTACCCTTGGCGTGTCATGGTTTCTAGTCTGACAAGTGCGTCACCGGACTAGGTCGGGTAAATCGGACAGTGCCAGGGTGGATTCCAGTTTGGCACCAGTAGTGTGAATCACTGTGTGATAGGGACACCAGTGCCACCACCACTCCTCGTCGTATCACTTTGCCCGTCGATTCGATTGCTTTCCTTTTAGCTCCAACTCACTCCTCGGCTTGTTTCCCATGTCTTGTGATCTTATGGCCACTGTGATTTTACCCAGAAGTGTCCCGCGTTTTCATCACCGATGACTTGCGATGGCTAACGTGGCTTGTCCAGGTTTGCTGTCTGTCAAGGTTCCCACTTACACCTGTACAGCGCGTTATTTCTCTGGCACACCCAGCTTATGTTTGTCGTAACATTTTCCACACCACTTCGTATTTATCTTTATTTTTTTCTATATGTTTTTTATTACTCTGTGAGTGACACTATCAAAGTCTTCTATTGCTTATTCTACTACTAATAGTTTTATATATATATTTCATATATGTTGTAGCATAATTTTGTAAGTGGTTTAAATCTCATCTAGTACCAAATGTAACTGTTGTGTTTTATTGCAGTTTGGTATTGTTCACCAAAGAGATTGAGAGCTCCAAGTTATTTTTGGATATTTTTTTACAAAACGAATTGTCACGATACTCGTATTTATTGGACTTGGAACAGCATCGCACTTGAAGCACCTTCCATTAATCATTCTTGTTGCACTTGATTAACAAAACTGTGATTTATTCAGTTGTTACTTATTTCAAAATATTGACAATAATAACTTGATCGTGTTGAAGAGACTTGACATTGGGAAGATGAGCCAAGCACAAGTTGTCGCGATGAGTTCAGCGGAGCAACCAATGGAGCACTTGGCCATGCTCGAGGCTTCTGTCAACAATGACTCGACTTGTTCGCACACCGCTGACACACTGACCGCCGGTGTTGATGGATTGCATCTGGCTCACCAGCATTCACTAGGCGCGCCAGGCAATAGGCATTACCGCAATCCATCCTACTCGTCGTCGATTTCGGCTTCAAGCAGCTCGCTCAATGAGTCGATCGATGGCAGTCTTCCGCCCTCCTCCTTGCCATCGATGTCCGGTGTGCTGCTCAAATGGACCAACTACATTCATGGCTGGCAACAGCGGTTTATTGTACTCGAGGATGGCACGTTAAGTTACTATAAGTCGGAGGACGAGAAGTCTTACGGTTGCCGAGGCGCCATCACCATCATCAAGGCCAACATTAAGGTATATGGACTTGCAACTCTATCTCTCTCATCAGTCATTTCGTTTCTCTATGTCCCTTGCTATGTGATGCCCGTGGCGATGTAGTTGCATGAAATCGATGAGTGCCGTTTCGACATTGGCGTCTCCGACTGTGTCTGGTATCTGCGCGCTCCCTCGGTGGACGAATGCACTCGTTGGGTGCAGGCGATCAACGAGCATCGCTCTTATTACCATTCGAGTGGCGTGGAGAGTGGTGCATCTTCGGTAGTCAACGGTGGACCGGGTTCCTCCTCCGGTTCTCTCGGGCCGTTTGTGCCTTCCGGTCAACCTGGCTGCTATGCGGACAATTTGCGGCGTCACGAGTCGGCCTTATCGCTTAGCTCGATCACCTCGTGTCGCTCTTACAAAGAACAATTGTCAGAAATGGAGACATTTCGAAACATCCTCTATCAGCAGATTAAGACACTTCAGCACTACTTTGACTCGTCCCTTCAGTCTACCAGTTTGGTGAACGAGCATTTCAAGCGGCATCGACGCCATCAGTCCATGAACGGTACTGCGATATGCGCATTGCGATTGTCTTTATATCGCTCAGGCTGACTCATGCCTCTTATCTACTCGCGTAGGCTTTAACTACAATTTGGAGAGCAACAGTGGCAGTGGTGGTATGTAGCAACTGTCCCCATGCTGTTGTGTGTGTCGTGCTCGTGCACGCGGGTGAGACTGGCTAGTGGTGGCTCAATGGCATTGCGTTTGCAGCCTCTGTTGTTCACTTCCCTGCTGTCTTTTACCACATTCACACACACACACATGCAATGGTCAACAGTGTCTCCTCTACTCTCAACATGTAATTGTTTCTGTTACAGAATCGCTAACGACTGCCACGAAGAACACTTCGGTCATTCAGTCATCTGGATCAGTAGAGAGTAACCCCGATACGGCGGTGGCAAAGAGTCGAGATAATCTGTTTATCGATTTTAAGAAGGAGGCATTCACGTTTAAAGCGACTACTGCAGGAATTATCGCTTCGCTGTCAAACTGTATCGAGTTAATGACTCAGCGTGAGGACCAGTGGAAAAAGCGACTTGAAAAAGAGAACGAACGTCGACGCAAGGCTGAGGAACAGACCAAGCGAGTCAGTGCCGAACTTGAAGAAACTCGTCGTGCTCTTGCCGAGTTACAACTAGGACTTCAAAAAAACGTCTCTCGAAACAACAAAGATCAGGTGATATTGATAGGTGGGCCTGATTACGAGGAGGGCCCACATTCTATGATCAAGGAGGACGAATTCTTTGACGCCATCGACGCTGCACTTGACCGCTGTGATCAGCAAGAAGAAGACATGCGTCAACTGAGACTTCAGACCATGAACTTGAGCAAGCCACTCGAGGTGATTCCACCCGAGGGTTGCGAACACCCGCTCTGGCCTGATATTGAGCGCGTTTCTATGGATCAACTCTACTACGCACGACTTGAAGTGGAAGATACACCGGCTTCGGGTGGAGGTTCGTGGGAGCTGTTCGCCGAAGATGGCGAGATGCGACTCTACAAGCGCGAACTTGAGATTGACGGTCTTGTGTGTGACCCACTCAAAGCCGTTCACACTGTGCGTGGGGTGAGTGCTCACGAGGTGTGCCATCAGTTTTTCTCGCCTGACGTACGCTTTGACTGGGAAAATACGCTCGAGTCTATGAAGGTGATTGAAGATATCAACCCGAACACACTTATCTTTCACCAAATCCACAAGCGGGTTTGGCCAGCTGCACAACGCGACACTGTTTTCTGGTCGCACATCCGCCGTATTGATCGCGAAACTCTGATCACACTGGGCCATCCTAACTCGAGCTCCAAAACCCTGCCGGATAACGTGTGGATTGTGTGCAATAATTCGGTGGATAGATCTGATATTGATGTATGTACCCATGTTATTTGTTAGAAAAGCTTGTTAAATTTGTTTCCTCTAGCCTGGTCGTTGTCTCCGAATGACTTTGGTGGTGTCGATGGTTTGCGAGACCTATATTGATCCACCCGTTAGTGATCCATCTCAAGTGACACGCGATCATTTGAAATGCAAAATCATTTATTGCTCCAAAAGTAAGTCATCGCTTGCTTTGTACTTGCAGATTGGTCTCTAGTGTTGATCACTTGGACATTGCACTGAAAGATGTCAATCTCTAGTGATTGGTGTTTGTTTGGTCTTCTCAGTAGTTGTGACGTCGCTATCCTAATGTCACGCGCAGTGCTCCGGTAGTTGCGTACCACTGCTAATGACACTTGTTGCTATCTAGTGCTTAACACCATTAAATGTTATCACAACTTCTAATTTTTCTAAAACGCTATTTAGTTTATATTGCATAGTTTAAAGAGTAATTGTATCGGTGCTAACTGTTCTTAATCTTTGCAGTCAATCCTGGAGGCTGGGCTCCGGCTTCAGTACTTCGCGCCCTTTACAAGCGTGAATATCCAAAGTTTTTGAAACGCTTTACTCAGTATTGCATTGATTTGTACAAGAACAAGCCAGTGATGCTATGAGAGTCCATCGGATTCGTTTTGACCAAACACGCCCAATATTCTCTTCCAAGTCGTGTTCACTGGTCTCTCTAGTAGAACCAGTGCCGGCATTTTACACACACCACACAACCCTTGTCAAGTAATCATGACTCTACACCTCCTTCCTTCCCGTGGTTCTTCTGGAGAGCTTTATTCCCCTTTTACGATGAATGGTTTTGTTCAACAACCAACCTTGCCATACTTGCTGCGACAAGAGATTGTAATCAAGTGTTATAAATATTTTTATATATATTTTTCTTTTATGTTTCATCTTGACCGACATTTTTATTAGTTGTTCTTTTTTAAAGATATAATACTGTTTTTAACATTTGTTGTTTCACTAAGCCAAAGCAGGAAAACTAGTAACAACAGCATGTACATTTCAGTTTGATTCCCTCCAATTTAATGTTTTTAGCCTTATTTTTTTGTCTTTTCACAAGCTTAGTTTGTAACTCTACCGGATAGCTACATGACAGTAGCCCTTGACTGATACTCATATGTTAGCCCAAATCGTGTGTTGATTTGATGGCAACAAATCACCAAAAAAATGAGTCTTTCTATCTACTGCAAAGGCGCACTGAGCATTGAAGTGATAGATGTCCGGGTGTCTGGCCAAACTAGGCTCCTCATGGCGACTGGTTGATGTTAACACATCTAGCTTTACATTGGAAACTCTGTATATTTGTGCTAATTAAAACTCACTCTTTAGTGCTTTCTAATAGTGCCTCTATGTGTGTGGTGTGTGTGAGGTGTGATGGTGTGTTGTAATACTATTGCTTGTGCGCCGCTGGATGCGGGCACACCATACAATTGGTCATTGACTATCGACGCAGGTCGAAACACGCGATGACGATGCCGCTCGCTTCGTCTCACGCCTCATGGGATGATATATTCGACTGACCCTAACCTTGTGCTGCACGTTCTTGGAATGGCTCGCGAGCCGTGAACACTAACAAGTGCCACTGTCAGCATTGACTCAGTCCAAAGTTAGTGTGACCCGAATCTACATTTTTTATCCACTTGGATCTATCGCTATTGCGCCCCCCCTCGGCCTGCGCGAGCTCGTGTCTCGGAGTAAGTATGTTTGAGTAGCGCTCGCCTTGGACAATTGTGTAACCACGCGGCAACTATGGCGCCACGCGATCACTTCGAACTGCATCACTAGTTGAATGGCTTTTCCAATCCCTCGCCATCGGCGGTCATTGTCTCTCCTTTAACTCTTTAATGAACCTTGGTCATCTGTCATGAGCACGGGTAGACTCGAGTCGGTCGATTCCGCGCACCTCCGGATACAGAATGACACTTTGCAGTGATTCCCTCGAGTATCTAAGCAATTTGGGTGCCTGGCACATTTTACTGTGTTATTTGTGCTTAGATTGGAATCGTTTATTTTAATTAAGTAAGTTTTGACTAAAGAATCCAAAGTAAGGTTGCGTCCACACACAAAATAATTTTATTGTTTTTTATTTGTTGTGATATAACATTAAAAAATTAAATATGCATCAGTTAATTGAAAGGGTTCACGTGAAGTAAATGTGTAAAATTTAAAATATGAGTGCGCTACACTGTTTGATGTATCATTTGAGTTGGACTGAGCAACACTTTTCACATTAATTAATTTTTTAAATTTATATAAAAAGAGACCTATTTACTTATGCTCAATCTCGTGGTCAAGTTGCGGACATTCAACACTCTGTAACAAGGCAACAGTGAAAGCACCGGTCATGTGCTGCAGCTACTTGTTTATTTGTTACTTTCACTGCTTCACTGCTTCCGTCGGCGAAAGTTGGCTGCCGGCGAGTGGAGAAGACGCTCGGTATCAGTTTTACTCGATCGCCATTTGCGGCAATAGTCCCGTTTGTCCGTCGATTGCCCGTTATCGGGCTCTATCTGCGCGCCATCGCTCCCACCCGCTGCCTCTCACCGTTCCTCCATCCAGATCCCAACACTACAGTGCCAAAGCGGACAACAATGTGCCATGAACAAATTCTGTTCCTCGTACATTGTTATCACTACATTGGTGTGGGGTTGTGGTGGCAGACATCTCTTTACTAATATTTTTGATGAGAATTGATGAAGCCATTGTGGTGGTCTGTAGTAGTTTGTTAGACGAGACGAGACAACTTTTTTGCTATTGATTTCAATGCAAAAAAGTTTACCTGCTATTACGGATCTGAACTTTGCCGGTGGTGCTTATTGACAACTATTGGTCAACAACAGGTTAACCAGTATTTGTTAATAAGTATTTCTGTGCTACCGATTTCTGGAGAAAACAGTTTCCGCTCTGTTTTTCGCTAGTGTTAGGCTATCCATTTACAGCGGCGGGCGCGAGGGCGCATCTAGCCACCCGGTGTCTATTCCAGTTTACCGCCACCTATGTCTGTGCCTGTCCATCGTTGTCTTCTTTTTGTTCCACCTTTCGTTACCTTCGAGCGGATATTTTTGACCGACCTCTTTTTGAACAACTTGACTGACTAACTCAGTGACTGAGTGCAGCGGCAGCAATATTGACCACAGCATGATCCTCTCGTCAGGCGACCGCTCTCTCCAACTCGGTGTGCTCTCTCCACTGCCTACCAACGCTTGGTTCGACGGTGTCCGGCATCTGCTACACTCTAAATACGAAGCGACCACAGGACACTGAAAAATGCTGATTGAATGCGCTTTAGCTCGCACGACAGTTCCTGATTCCTTTGATTCAACGCTCAGTTGGAAGCACTGAGCACCGGTGGGACCGACCAACTTGCTTTGGTGTTGTCTACCTGGGTGCGCCAAGGAGGTGCCGTCCAGCACGGCACCTTATCGCCGCATTACTCTTGGCAGGCGATAACGCGCGCAGCCAGCACCAAGCCACTGCGCGCACTCTCCCTCTCTTTGGCGCGAAGACATCTGGACAATGTCCATTTGTCTTCGCGTCTCTCTCTCTCTCTCTCTGCGCTCTCTCGCCATTGCTCTTCACTCTATTCGGCTTCCACTCTCCTGGCTCCAGGTCGCTCTCTTGATCCTCGTCAATCGAAGCGCGCAATGTGTTTGCTGAGCTAAAATCGTCTCTCGCGAGCACTCTTTCCAAATCGAGATTGATCATCTCTCGGCAGCAACAGTAGCAGCTGAAACTTTGTGTTTTTGCGAGTTCCTTGACGTTCGCTTGTGTGCCACGAGCTGTCACGAGCACACAAGTTCCACTTTGTACCCTGGTCGCCTCTCTGAACCGGACCATCTAATCCACCGTTTGAAGCGTTACTTGTCTTAGTCCGATCGAGCATTGGCACCACGATACCAATTATCTCACCACCTATCGTTTACTTCTGGACATTATTGTGTGTTTTCTCTCCCCCACAATCCTCCCAAGCATTCACCTCAGTGGCAGTTTTTCAGTGACAGTTTCTTCATTACGTTTCCCCTGAAGACTATTGCTGTGGTGACTATTATCTTACGGTACTTTACCCTGATTGAATTCTTTCTGTCTTTGGGATTTTGCGTGTGCGCGAAGTTTGAATTGTCTGATTGTGCGCGCACTTTTTGCCATCGCATGACATGTCCGCGATAGCGGTCATTGCTTAAATGGCAGAATTGCTGTGCCCAGTTGGGCAGTATTGTCATCTTGTCTCACAATCGATAGTCAGTCAAGCCGAGCATCCTGTTGTGAGTCACTACCAGTGGGGTCATCGTGGTTAAGTGCCAGTCTACCACTCCGCTTAGCCTTCGAGAACCTGCACAACTTCAAATTTGTAAATCAACTCCTGAAAGCCACTTGTTTTGGTTGAGCCTTTCTTTGTGCTTACCACCGTCCACTCTTAGTTCGACCCGATCACCATGGCAAGAAATTAATCTAGTATCTGTTCACAAGCCTGGCCATTTGTGAAACCTGTTGCCACCAGCAACACCATCTGTGTTTGTCCTTGCTCTAGCCAAGGTGAGTTGGACCAATTCCTTCTTGTGGCCTATAGATTGAATTGATCAAAATGTTCTGGTGCCGGTTGGCAATGTTGAAAGGCAACAAGCTCGCGCGGTCAGTTCTTTACAACGAGCACGAGCTTCGGTCTCAGTTTCTGGGGTTAATTTTAGAAATAGCGCGGCGTGCACTAGCGTCACTGGAACGCAGAGTGCCACTGCGCGCCGCGCCGCCTGTTTATATTTACTTTTGCCTATGCTGCTGACTAATTATTTAATCTGATGAATGGATACGGACACAAACACAGACACACAAGCAAACAGGTTCGGGTCAGTAGTGATAGAGAGAAATTTTGGGCAATCGCGTCCGGACTGTCGGGAGAGAGTGAGCCAGGCGAACAAGGAGAGTCGGTAGCCGGGCAAGCTCGGGATTGCGGATGTTGCCGCACCGAGAGAGACTAGGCCAAGTGGCGCCCGGTGCCACTGACCAATAATTGGTAAATACGATTATATCATACAGCATATTGTTGTGCGGAGCATCAGTCCTGCTCTGATAGTGGAGCAGTTAGGAAGCGACTGGCCCAACATTGTCGTTAATTGAGTCCATTCGAGTCCGTGACACGGAGTGGAGTACGCGTTGGTTGCCATTCCGAGCACGCTCCAAGTCACCAGGATACCTGTTGCTGCAGCATCACTACTACTATTGCTCTCTATTCTTCCCAGTTACGAGACTAACGCATTGTGACGCACGCTCCAAACACCCTCCATTGGCCCACTTAAATCAAATTTTCGTTCATACCAATCGGAGAGGGCCAGGGACACATTTCTCGAACCACTCTCTCAAGTTTTGAATGCAAAAATTAACAATAAATGGCTTCTACGGAGTCAAAGATGTCGGCCACCTTTGACCTATAAGATATTTTGTGAAATTGTCAAAATGACACAATCTACTAGATATAAACCATTACCATTATGGCTAGTGGGCTACGACCACTGGGATTAGTCGCGTGGTGCTAGCGCAGCGCTATCAACATGGAGCAAATTGGAACAGAGACTTACGTGAAATGATGTGAAGGACGACCAGGATGCAGCCAGCACACTGACGGCGGATTGCACTCGGCGCCAGACCGATCAAGTGTCACTGGCCGCGTCACAAGCATCGAGTCGGAGAATCTGCCGAATGTAAGACAAGGCCACTCGGTCGGTAATCGACCGACTCACACATTTCTTGCCACTGGTGTTGTCCTAGACACATAGATTAGATAAATAGTCCTGCAAAATCTGGCCCACCCGTCTCGTATCATTTTGTGACGCTGTCAGATGATGCTCATCTCCAGTTTGGCCACTGCGCACCGTTGCGGCACAGTCTTGGCACCGTCATGGCTGGATGGATGGCCTTCGACCGGCCAGTCGCCTCACTGGCCAAACCAAACCAATCAAGTGCTAATGTTCCCATTCACTATGTCACACCGAGGAGAATTTCAAAATCAATATGTTGACTCGCATCTACTATTTAAACGGGCCAAGTAATACAATCATTTTGTGCACGCAAACCAATGTTCGGATGAACAACGTGAACTGTCCTCACTTTAACGATTGAAACATAACCATAAATAATTAAAATAAATAAAAAATGTCGAGTAACATGTTGCTTACCTTACAAAAATCGTAAAGCATCAAGCTAAGACATTGAAGATGACAGTTTGGAATCAAAAACATCCTTTAATTAACCAACAACAAACCTTGATTGAGTCATTGTTTTTTTCAAACAATTCTACTCTTCCTAAGTGTCAAATTTAGCGCCATTAAATTTTAAACATTGACCATCAGTAGAAGATGTGACGGGAAATCATATGTTTTGGCTCGTGGGCGCCTTGGGGAACAAGTACATTCGTGCCTCGGATTTATTCTTCAAACCCGACTTGACCAAACGTGTCTTGATTTTACTTCTTCCTTGTTTATATCTATCAGTAATTCTTTATCTAAACATTATCAAATAAGATAAGCCATCAAACTTTCAAATTATCACTTATGCATCATTAGTAATTCATCTCAGATCATCATTTGATATATTAAATGATGACTATACTTAACTTTCTTTGTTTTAGAAGATGAAATACTTAAAATAAGAGGGGGAAATATTTTGAATCAAAGAAATGTTTGAGGTGATTTGCAAAGAATTTGCGTATAATGGAATAAAAAAGCCTTATTCTTTATCTAAAACGTGCAAGTTAGTCATGTGAGTGGAGTAAATGAAGGTGTGATCACTGGAGTGGAGTCGACCAGCTGGCTCCATGTGCACCAACCGCGATGAGTAGGTGGGCTATATAATATCGGCTGGGTGGTAGCCATGCGCGTGGCACCAACCGCCAACGGTCATGCGTCAGCTCGGCATGACGATTGTTTTGCCTCGTTGTCTCACGCCAAGGTGAGTGCTCAGTGTTTCAATGCAAACATTGCATCAATTCAATTACAACTGGACATCTCTGGGCACCTCCTCTGCGTCCGGCTAATCAATGCTTCAATAAAGTACTGGACCATCTTATAAGTTACCGAGTGTCAACCATCCGACCACCATCTGAAGATAATGGTTTGAGGCAATGTGGTCGATTGCAATCTAATTGATTAGCCGAATTGCTCTGGCATCAATCGCTCTTGCACACCACTAGAAGCAACATTGGATCTACTCACACATTGACTCTCATCTAAAAGCTTGAGACGACTGAGCTGACCTATTCCCGCTCGTTCGTCTTAGTAGTTGCATCATGAGCACGATTGTGCGCGGTGAATGAGCTGGTTGACCAGGTCATACCTCCAATCGAGCATCTGTGTACAACTAGAGCAAGGGCAGTCTTGTCAGTGTGCCTTGCGTCAATATCGCTCCTTCGATGATGGCCATAAGTAGAGCAAGATAGTGAGAACCGGACTCTCGTCGCACTCCATAAACATCTTACCTGATCATCTCGTGCATGCATCGAGCACTGTTGTTCTAATAGACTACCTTCCTCGGCCACCAGGCCAGTGTGGCGAAGAATTTCTTGGCGACCCTCTCACACCACTTGTCTTATTACTGGCATGCAGCGTTCTAAGTCAAGTATCTCCTTGATGGTACCACAATCACACTGCCACAATATGCCACCAAAAAGTGTGGTTCGCACCTCCGAGTGCACCAGTGGAAACGTGCAGAGAGCTCGACGCGTTCACTGGAGCCCTTTGTTGGTGCAACTATTCCGCACCCAGGATAATCTCAGGTGCGTACCTCCTGTATATCGATGCTAACGGTACGGCACACATCGACCAGATTCCCACCCGATGCCTTAACTGATTCTTCTAACACGAAAACTTGTCCAACTTGTGTCAAGTGGTTAAGTTTTATGTATGTGCTCATAATAGACGTAATGGAAACACGTCAGCCACAGTGATAAGAAGATTCATCAGTGAGCGCGAGAGGTGTAGAGTACTTGCTGATAGCGGTTACCAAGCGAACTTCCATTTGCGAACTTCTGGTGCTTGATCTTGATTTAAATGTTCACATGCAAATGACGATTGACGCTTTTCCACTTGTGATTGCTTAATTTAGTTACACTAGAAGCAATTTGTTGGTCAATCAGTCACTGTCGCATTTTGAATCAAAATTTGCATATCATAACGTTGTTCTTCCTGGAGTGATCCAGATATGTTGAAGTCATTGGCACGGAAAATGATATTTGTTAAAGCAATTGTTTTACTGATCCTTAAAGTACAATGGAGAAGTGATGCAACTTGTAGCATTCACATGGTATTCACATTCAGGAGCTTTCCAATTGACTCTCCTTGAACTGGGACTAGGTCTGGCTGCTATGCAAATGTCAAGATTGAGCCTCTGCTTCACTCTCGGACTTGACAATGCATGTATTCTGGTGATGCGTGTGCTCGTATGGCGCCCATTTTGCCGCTTACTTTCCTCCAAGTGTGATCGATTTTGGCGCCATCGCTACAGACGTCAGCGATGCCACCAGGGTGGTAGTATTTAAAATGATGCGCGCTTGATGCTAAACGGCCAGTCGATCGTTTCCGAGACTTGCTTTTAGATCGACACCAGAATTACTTAAGCTTTATATTTCATACTATTGCAATTCTTGTTGGATTAATTCAATTCTCTGGTTTTATAGTTACCTAGTGGGCCTAATGGCGAAGCTGTTCTACAAGTTTGGCAAGTTCTGTGCCTCTCACCCATGGGAGGTGATGGTCAGCTTTTTTACACTGGCCATCATCATGTTTACCATGGGACCATACGTTCGACTTGAGCAACCAAAACAATCCACCTCCGGTCACTCGTTGCCGTATGACTCACCTGGTCTCTACTACCGAGTCAATGGTCAGCAGTTTCATCCCAAATTACCACACGAGTCGTTCAAACACCCCGCCAACTCGGTATCTGACGATGCTAACCAGTTCCACTCGTTTGATTCGGCCAGCGAGCCGTTGGGCTACTGTGACTGTTCCGGTCAGGTAAACCTCACCCACCGTCAATAAGACATATTGACTTTAATATACCATTGTGTTTTGGTAGAGAAATGCTTTTTCCGGTTCCAACCAAGTGCCATTACAACAAAGTGATTCGTTTGACCACACCGAGGCAATCATCTTGATCATTTCTCGCTGCATGGCAGTGTTATATCTTTGGCAACAGTTTCGCCAGCAATGGACTCTCGACTCGAAGTATCCCGTTGTCATTGCACTTGTTTTTACTGTTTTTTCGAGCTTTATTTTCTGCACCGGCGTGGTCAACCTTCTGAATGGCAATCTCACATTATTGACCAAAGCTCTTCCATTTTTTATTCTTCTCTCGGATTTCTCCAAAGCTAGTCTATTGGCACAATTTGCACTTTCATCCTCCAATCGGGTGAGTCACATTCTAAATGGCTATTTTCGCTTATGCAAATGAATTGACTTTAATTGGAAACAGGAGGAAGTTCAAGATAACATCGCTCGTGGAATGTCTACCTTGGGACCGGCGCTTACCCTGGACACACTGGTCGAGACATTGGCCATCGGCATGGGTTTCATCTCAGGCCTCCCTCGTTTGGCCGAGATTAGCTACTTCTCGTGCATGACTATTGTGGTCAACTACGTCGTATTTATGACCTTCTTCCCTGCGGCTCTTTCGCTAGCCTTGGAGGTAACTTTAAGGAAATTCCTACTGATTCATTAATCTAATTGTGGATCTAACTAAAGCTGATGCATGACTGCGAGGGCATGGGTGCTCCTGTGTGGCAATTTTCATCTATTCGTAAGGTGCTGCAGTTGGAGTCCGAGAACAAGCCAAATCCCGTGATCCAACGTGTCAAGCTGATTATGTCAGCAGGATTGATGATGGTGCACATGCTGAGTCAATGGGCCACCGCTGACCATCCCGACTTTATCTTGGACCCACTCCAATCGAACGCACCCGGTGTTGTGATCAACAGTGCCGACACTATGCCAGTTGACCAGAGTGTTTTCAGCTTTTTTGGAGTGAGTGTACACTTTCTCAGCAGTACCAGCACCGAGAAGATTCTTGTGATCGGCTTTGCTCTTGCATTAATTATCAAGTACTTTTTCTTTGAAAATTACGATAACTATCTGGATAGCCGGACTCGTGGCAATAGGCAACAAAAGTACTCGATGGCATCTACATTCGAGGAGCAACGAAGCACGAAGCACATTCTAGTTAACGATAGCGAGACGAGCTGCAATCTTAGCGACACCACTTCGTCCAGTGCGTCCTCCACTAGACCAACTACACCTACCACTTCTACCACTGGTGACGAGTTAGACAACTCGGCGCAACTCTCCAAACCTTCTACACCTTCGATCATGATCACCACACAAGACTCAGACACCGAGAGTGTAATTGAGTATAGAAGAAAGCTCAATGAGAGTCGAAGTAAGTCGAGGTTAACCTTGATTGACTCGAGTTTACTAATGCTGATCTCTACTTTGAAGTGCTTCTTTCCTCATCTACCAGCTCATCAACTTCGTCTTCGCGTGCTGGGTCGGTGAAGGGCTTGTGCGTGCATAACCGCAACCATCACCATCATCACAACTCGACTAGTAGTGGACACGGTAGTGACGATGCCAGTTCGCTACCTGCTTCCCTTTCGGAATGTGACGAGGACCACACTCAGTCCACTGCGCCATCCTTCTTCATCGGCGACGATTGCTGCTCCGAGTGCTTCTCCACAGACTCCACTGCTGAGTACCTGGATCGCGAGGTGCAGACTGAATCAATCTCTTGGCATGAGTACAAGGCGACATGCACTCAGACTATGCCACAGACAGTGGCTTGTGAAACCGATTTATCTACATCTATTCCCTCGAATCAGGAACCACCACGAGAGTTAAGCATTCTCAAAGAGCTCTGGAAAAGGGAGGATGGTGGAAATTTAATGTCAGATCGCGAGATTCAAATCTTAGTAGACAATCAGATCATTCCCGCTTACAAGCTCGAATCGGCACTAGGCAGTCCGCAACGAGGTGTCGCTATTCGGCGTCGTGTGATTGAGCAAGCGGCAAATCGTCAAAACGTGTTGCAAGACGTGCCATACCTCAGTTACAACTACGAACGCGTTCTCGGAGCTTGCTGCGAGAATGTAATCGGTTACATGCCAGTACCTCTTGGCATTGCAGGACCTTTAATGCTCAACCAACACAGATACTACGTACCAATGGCCACCACCGAAGGCTGTCTTGTTGCCAGCACTAACCGAGGATGCCGTGCCATTCTCGACTCGGGTGGTGTACGCGCCAAAGTGTTCTCTGATGGCATGAGTCGAGGTCCTGTGCTTCACTTCCGCAGTGCTATGGAAGCTGCTGCGGCCATGGAGTGGCTCTCTAAACCTGAAAATTTTGAACTAATCAAGGCCGCTTTCGATTCAACTTCGCGATATGCTCGGCTTCAGTACATCTTGCCCAAAGTGGCGTCGCGATTCTTGTTTTTGCGTTTTGTTGCCTTCACCGGTGACGCAATGGGTATGAACATGATTTCCAAAGGCACCGAGCTTGCTCTTGATGTACTAGAGAAGAATGTCCAGGGCTTGGAGATGAAGTGTTTGAGCGGAAACTTCTGTACGGATAAGAAGCCTTCTTCGGTGAACTGGATTGAAGGTCGCGGCAAATCAGTAGTATGTGAGGCTACGATACCTCGCAGAATAGTAGAAAAGGTTCTCAAGACCAGTGTTGACGCACTAGTTGAACTCAACATCTCGAAGAATCTAATTGGATCCGCAGTAGCCGGTTCAATTGGAGGTAACAATGCACAAGCGGCCAATATAGTGGCCGCTATCTACATCGCCACTGGTCAGGTATGTCGTGATTCATGATTGACCATCACTTCTTACTCAATGCTAAACATTGCAGGATCCGGCGCAAACAGTTGGTAGTTCTAACTGCATGACAATCATGGAAGCGCATGGCGAAGACCTTTATATTTCCTGTACAATGCCGTCAATCGAGGTGGGCACCATCGGTGGTGGAACCGTCCTTGGACCTCAAGGAGCTTGTCTTCAGGTATGTCTGTGCATTGTGTAATATCGGTAGCTCACTCATTCTTGCCCTCCTTTCAGCTCTTGGGTCTCAAAGGTTGCTCAATCACAGATCCAGGTTCAAACGCGAAGGAGTTGTCCATGGTGGTTTGCGGCACAGTGCTTGCCGCCGAACTCTCTCTTCTTTCGGCACTTGCCGCCGGTCATTTGGTGCGCTCACACATGAAACACAACCGCTCCAACATCAACATCAATGCGGAGGCAGCACCTGCTTCATTTCTCGGTGGAAGTTCGCCTTGCCACTGAATCGGCATCTGATTTGCATCTCTAATGTTAATATCTCGGCCCATCACTCAACTCACCATCGCTTCATCAGTCTATAATCGACTTTTCTTGTACAAACAATCATAATTCGACACTAGACCTCTTATTTATATTCACACACACGCACACCTACATACATACAACCTACCTGACTACACTGTGCAAGTTTGGTTCGCCACCCACCCTTTCCGTGGTCACACCTGGTAGCTCTCGGTCCTATGAGTTGGTCCACCACCCTCCTTGGCGCTACCGTACCTTTCCCTCTACTCTCTCATCGCACGAGACTCTACCCGAACCCAAGGTGACCAATGTGATTCTATATATTTCTACAATCTCGTTCTATTTTTTTCGTTGATTGATTTTTCTACTTGCTATTGTTATTATTGAATCCAATTGTTATTATTACTATTTACAATACAATACAAACTTTATTCACTGCTCTACTAGGCTCTTTTTTTATTATTCTCTATTATTATGATTATTATTACTATATCCTTGTTCTATTCTTTCCAATCACTGTATGTACAAGCACTAAATTATTTTTAAAAAATACTCTCATGTGATTGAAGAAATCACAAGTTGGTGAAGAGACTGAATGAGGTATTGAGGCGATGTGGGTAGCAGCCAAGCATGCACTTGTGCGATGTGTGGTAATCGATGCTCAAGCGGTAGTACTCCGACTGGTGGTACGGCTCCAATGGACCTTTCTTGCCTCTCCAATTCTCCTGATCATCTGTATGAGATCAAGAATAGATTCCATCCAAATTGTTTAATATTTTGTTTAAAATTGTCTTTCAATAACATACCATCATTTCGTGCTTTCACACGAATACCTTCGAAGACAATTTCAAATGTGGATAGTGCTACACCATTATTGAGATCACGTTCATACTCTTCTTGGTATAAGTAGGTTTTGGGAGGTGCTTTCTTATACTTTTGCTGTGATGCCTCAAATCGAGTCTTATTGAAGACAAATGGAGACTGGGGTTTGATCATCGTGGAAGTGTGGGACAGTTTCTTCTCAAAAAACCGTTTACGACTTGGTGGATGAACTTGGGTTTGGTGGTGAATGCTTCGGTTGGTTGGCAGTCGCATAGCGAGAGAATCACCAAAATGGTCATAATAGTACGAATAGATATCACCACACTGGCTCAACATGATACATTCGTCTGAATTAGTAACTGTTGCAAGACTTTTGAGTATCAATTCTCCCACCAAACACATTTCGGCTTGGATAATAGGGTTGATCTTAGTCAAATTATTAGACTTTTCTCTATTTTGATTGACTAAATAATCAGAAAAATACGATTTTGAATTCATAATCAGAGGATTGAGGTAGCGAAGACAAGCGTCGAAACCAATAAAACGGTGAATGCGAAGTGTGATCAAATCCACCAAAGTATGTCTTAGAAGAGTTTCCGACATGAAGCACTCAACATCTCGTTTCGAAACAATCCTCTCATGTAATGATTTCAGTATTAGTTGTTGAAAGTTAGTGAAACCAAATGAATACTTATTTAATATTTGACTTAAAAGTAGAGCCGCTGAAGAGCATAGTTCAAGTAATGGCCAATAAAGCGTTGCAAAGTTGTTGTATAACAATTTTTCGCTACAATTTGTGTCGAAACAAATTGATAATAAAGTTTCTGATAAACTCTTCACTAGAGTTGTTTCAAGAGAAAGCTCATAAAAGAGTGGATTCATGATGGCAGCTCGGAGAATGCCCAAATAAATTTGAGTTTGATTGAAACAAGCTAACGTGAATTCTACAGTGCGCATCGTTTCATTTTCCAATAAGACACTCGACTTTACCCAAGCTTGAATGGCACTACAAACAAATTTAACTATAGCGCCAAGTGTTGGTTTGATTTTAGGGTTATTCGCCAAATCGTAGCGAATTACCTGCAGAATGCGGTGTTGTTCATTAGCAGAAATGCTTAAAAACTCTGAGCTATTTAACGATAATAAAATATCTGTGATTTGAACAAAATATTTTGAATAAGAAAACGTGTCAATCGTATCACAGTGATGGCTTTGCATTGCAAATTCAACCCTAAAAACCTTCGAAAGCTTCGATTGCAAATTGAATAACGCATTCGAGTCGAAACGTTCGAGTAAAATGCTTGCTGAGTGGTGTTTGAGATCAACTTCGATATAATAATCGCGTGGAAGCGATAGGCGATGAGAATTACATTGTAAAGTAAAAAACTCGGGTTGGTTTTGAACGTTGTTGTAGCCAAGAATGGGTTCACAGTCTAACTCTTGTAGAGTTTCAGAAAAGTCTCTTGTAGTAAGTCGAGTGCGTTTAGCGTGATGCATGAATTGAGCAGCACAGTGAATCACATTGGTCACTCGATAGTTCAAATTGTCACATAAAATCTTCCTAGCTCCAGAATGAATGGGACAACTTATCTCACCATTCTCGGCAGCCACTTGAATTGTTTCAAGGCTAAAGCTCGATCCCACATTAACCTGAGCATTTATTTTTGCAATATTATTATTAGTCATAGAATCATTCTTAGGTTGAATTGTTTTTCCATTTTTAACTCTAACTCTTTTTTGATTCGTTCCATTTTTACCAGTCAATTGCTTTTTCAACTTCTCACTTCGATTGAACTTTTCCTTTAATCTTGAATTTCCATTTTCCTTTTTAGAATGTTCTTTAATTTGCACTTTTGACTCACTACTTTCACAGATAGGTTTCCCAGATATTTTCTTCTGTTGACTAGCTGTACCACCAGTCTTGTGGACAGAATTCACTTTCCACTGATTTGATTTAAGTTCCACACTATTCGCTTCAATAGTCCCATGTTGGCTTGCAGATTGCTCATTAGTGTAGTCAACACTGATTTCATCCATGAAAAATTGAGGTTATAATAAATATTTAAAAAAACTTGGTAGATATTTTTTGAAAAAGTAACATTACATGATTGTGGTATAAAATAAGAATACAAAGAGAAAAAACAAAAAAGACCTGAAAATTGGATTAGAATGGTAAAGATCGTTTGATGATAATATGAGAAATCCAAGTGAGTGAGATGTGTTGCGAATCGTGGGTGAGATACATATGGAAAAGTTGCATGCACGATACGCTGTTTGCGGATGGTCCAACTCGACACCTGACCGCCACCGCACTCAACTCTCTACACGTGACTCTACCAACACAGCCATTTCACATCTCAAATTGTTCTATTGGTGGATCGTGTCACCATCATGAGCGGCTTTCCAAGGGTCCTACGCAGGCATCTGACACTGGCCAAGAAGTCCAACGTACCGGTGCTCAAGGGGCTTTGCCAGACAAGGTCGCTTACAGTTCAAACAGCTGATGGCAACGTGAAGCAATCCATCTTGCGAACTGAGGAATCCAATCCGGAGAATCACAACCATGTTCACCACGGCCGTTTCTACCGAATCTCGAATGAGGTCGCCAATCGACTCTTTCTTCTCGGTGGCTTTGACAAAGAGCAACAAGCGATGCTCAAGGTGTTCCGGGAAACTGCCATCATGATTCGTCAACCAGCTCTGGAGGTTATCAACTACTTAAACAAGACTGACTTCAAGAAACCACCAAACCGCTACGTGTTGTGTAAGGCCATTTTCTTTTAGTTTTTAAAACTAAATTTTGATTGTATTTTTCTCAAAAGGGGGCACTGTTGGATCAGGAAAAACATTTACGCTAAATCATATTTTACACTACGGATACAATAAGAAGTTTGTTTTGATCTATTGTCCCAAACGTATGTGATTTTGATTTGTGAAAGAATATTTATTGAATTGCTTTCTTGCCTTGATTGAAAGCGACCGATTGGACCAACTATCCACAAGAACAATCAATGTCAACACACAATTCGAAGCGCATCGATACTTCCCTTGATGCTGCTGTATGGCTGCAACACTTCAAAGCGCAAAATATGAACTTGTTGGAAGAATTACAAGTAATTAAACTAAACTTGTATCGAACCGAATGTAACACATCTCGTAATATTACAGTTAACTTCTCTCAATCAATACACCTGGAGTCAGCGCGAAGTGACCAACCAAGGTGATAGTTTGATGTCAATTGTTGAGCACGGAATCAATAGGATCAAGCACGCCTCGGACTGCATGGCAGTACTGCTCAAAGAGCTACGTCTGAACGCGGCCAAAGGCCACTGTCGTCTATTGGTGGTCGTGGACAAAGTTAACGCTTTCTACGAGCCCACTCGTCTTCATTTTCCAGATCGTACCATAGCAACTGTCGATGATATCACCATTGCACGTGCAATGAAGAAGTTCTTCAATACCAACTGGGTATGCTCTTTTCTAGTAAAAAATTTTAGTAAAAACGTCTAATTTTTGTTAATTTACAGCAAAACGGTGCTTTGGTGGCTAGTGTGTGCAAAAAGCTGGTAGTGCCCTATCGAATTCTTCCAATTGGTGGCATGTTAAAAAAGAAAGACCCATCTAATCGAACCTATAAGCACTGGGGCCCTTTTACGGTGGATCACTTGAGTGATTATCCCAAAGATTTATTGACAGACGAGGTGAACCGTGATGTCTGCATTGATAATATTTACTATCTTAAAATACCTCTTTCACAGGGCTTTCAAGACTTCGATCCATTTGTGCCAGTCGAGGTGCCTCACTACTCGGACAAAGAAATCCACACTTGTCTGGAATATTATGCCGATCGTCGGTGGTTACAGAGACCCTCTGCATTCACTGCCGAGGGCAGGGAAGAAATCAAATTCCTATCCGGTCAGAATCCATTTCATGTCTATGAGTTCTGTAGCTCCATTTAGTGTGATTACAATATATCTGTAACAATTTGTAAATTTACTAATAATTAATTAAATTAACAAAACAACTATGTGATCTATTCTTTAACTTTGAGCGCCTTGTATAGATCACGATATATAATCTCTTGGACCAGTTCATAGTTAGACAATCGAGGGTCGTTGATAAGTCTCTTTTCAAACTCCTCGTAGTTGAGATGGTGACTCAACAGGTCGAAGAGTTCGTTAACCAGATCAATTCGCAGAAGTTTGATCTTTTGTCCTTGGCGCTTGGTGGCTTTAAGTTGTTGGTCTTGATTCACGTAGGTATCGATATCGGTCCACACCTCATCGATACCTTCTTTGGTCTTGGAAGAGACACACTTGACCACTGGCCTCTCGGTGTAATCAATGTACTTAGTGGCAGACTTGATCTCACCTCTCATCCGTCGCGCAGCCATCTTGGTGTCACCATCATACTTGGTGACAACAATCATGTTGGCCATCTCGACAATACCTTTCTTGATCGCTTGCAACTCGTCACCAGAAGATGGTGCAACCAAAAGTGTAAAGATATCACAAAGATGAGCTACTTCGTACTCGGATTGACCCACGCCAACCGTTTCAATGATCACTACGTCATAGCCAGCGGCCTCGCAAAGCATAATCGAATTGCCTGTTTAGAATTTGCAATTAGAGTAATTGAGATATACCACTATTGCTGACCTGTAGCCTGAGTTACTCCGCCGAGATGGAGGCGTGAGGGTGATGGTCGGATAAATGCGTCCGGGTGTTTAGTCAGCATCGGCATTCGGGTTTTATCGGCTAGAATGGAACCTCCTCGAATAGCCGACGAAGGGTCCACAGCTAGAACAGCCACCTTCTTCTTCTTGTTTTCAATAAGGTGCATACCAAACGCCTCGATAAAAGTGGATTTTCCACATCCTGGTGAACCAGATATACCAACTCGAGTAGTGTCCAGTTTCTTTCGGTAGTGAGTCTCATGCAACGCTTGAATAAACTCGAGTTTATTACTAAGCTCGGAAGAAAGAGTACTCTTTGATTCAAGAAGAGTGATGGCACGGGCCAGTGAAGCCCGGTTGCCGTTGATCACACTGCGCAGTAGTTGGTGTGCTGGGCCCATGACGTTAGGTATTCATCACCATCCAGTGACACCACTCACTTTCCTCCCCAATCACCTCTAACAGACTAGCCACACTCTATCGGTGATCTAAAGTGGTGATTGAAGTGAGGACTTTCCTCGCACATAGGGCAGCAGTACTCGGTAGTACACTTCATGCAACGAGCTGTGGTGAGTGAGATCTAATAATCTCATCATCGATGTGATCACATGGTGTCCTTGGTGTACTGAAGTAGAAGCATCGATAGAGTCGTTCGTCGCACCACGATGCTCTAGCGGTTTGTTGACAACCAGCCGATGATTGTTGTGGTTGTGGTTGGCTGACTCTAGGCTGCAGCGATCTTCTCCTCCAGTGTCTGGCCTCACCACCTTCGGTGTGTGCTCGTTATCGATAGTGGCATGTCATCACTGGATGCCACTTCGATTTGCCCACTGATTGCTGCCGGGAGCTGTTGGAGTGTTGGTGGTGATTGGGAGATGCTAGCTCACCTCGGAGATCTTTCCCTTGACAGTCGACTTTTCCACTATGAAAGAAGTGTAAAATCACCCTCGGTGGAGTAGCACTGTCACCTGTGTCATCCTTCCTTCTCTCTTCATCACGGTGCAATCATTCAACTTATCGTCGCTCCCTCTAATTTTGTTGCCTATCATGCATTACAATTCGACAGATTCTATCATTGCTATCTACCGCCTGTGTTAACCCACTGTTGTTGGACGCTAACTACCCCAATTAATTCTCCACCATGGCAGATGAAGATTTTGCAATTATCGAGAATGCTCAAGATGCTCTCAAATCTAACAATCAGCACGGCCGTACAATCGACGAACGCATCATTAACAACTACTACGTGTTGGTGTTTTACTCATTCTATTCTTGTATTTTATGGTTACTAATTAATTATTAATTTGTGTAGCGAAGAATACATGTCACTTGATAATGTCAAAACACTTCGACAGACGTCTCTCAAAAGTGGACTTAGGAGTTGTCGTTTTCGATCTCTCTGTTGGCGGGTTAGTTATCTTGCAAAGATATCCGCGTGTCTATTATATAAACTATAAAAAACAACTTTCTCTGTTTTGTAGATATTTTTAGAATGTTTGCCCGAATCATCAAAAGATCGTGTGGAACGCATTCGTGTGTTACGCGGAAAGTACAAAGAGATACAACAGAAGTACCGTCATGATCCAAGGACTTTTCAATGCGAAGTAAACGTTATTAAAGATAATCCACTTTCGCAAGAAGAAACTGTACGTAGATTACTTTTGTGGCAACACAATTGGATTAACAGATTACTTTAGAGTCATTGGAATCAATACTTTTCTGATGATGAACTACAAACTCGAATTAAGCAAGACGTGGTTCGTGCATTTCCCGATATAAACTTTTTTCAAACTGAAAAGATTCAATCCATTATGGTGAACATCTTGTTCAACTACGCAAGAGAAAACTCTCAAATCGAGTACAAACAAGTATATCTTTATTTGCCATTACCCACTATTTTGTTTTAAATTAAACTTATTATTTTAGGGAATGCATGAGATTCTTGCCCCCATCATTTTTGTTATTCATTCCGATCACCAGTCGTACCTGTTTGCTCAAGAGAATGGACTTGTCGAGTATGCTTGTGTTTTTCCAGTGCAATTTTAGTGATATATTTCTTATCTATAGAGATGAAATCAAAGAACTTCTAGATTCAACTTATTTGGAGCATGACTCGTATTTTTTATTTGCACATGTGATGGAACGTATCGAATCGTGGTACGACAATAATTCAATTAAAACTATTAAGGTATATTGAAATTTATTAAACTATATTAGCTTACCGAAATTTTGTTTTGATTACAGAAATATGAATATGTCAATATGGAACCATTTTCCAATGATATCGACTTTAATTGCTATTCAAAGATTGGGGTAAAACTCAAGATGATTACCGAACAAATTCTGCGTCGTTATGACGAGCCACTTTATCACCATTTGAAGGAGTTGAAGATTGCACCTCAGATTTACGGAATACGATGGATGCGACTGTTGTTTATACGTGAGTTTCAGATGCAGGATCTTTTGGTGGTGTGGGATGCCATTTTCGCCAACGGCTTCGGTCTCTGTGATTATCTCTTTACCGCTATGTTAGTGGTGATTCGCAATATTCTACTACCCTGTGACTATGCCAATTGTCTCAATCATTTGATGCGTTACCCCTCGGTGTGTGACGTACATTACGTGATCCACTTGGCTCTACATATCCGAGATCCTCTAGTAAGAGTTTTTGAATTTGTAGTTAAAAAAAACTTATCCTTTGACTTTGAATAGAACTACCCAGAACCAGTTGAGCACTCTACGCTGGTACTTCCAAATCCGAATGCTATCAAGGTTCAAATGGCTAACCGAATACCAGTTCATCTAGAGAAGTCCAACTCATTCAGCGGTGGTCGCCATCCGAATCGACCTCGCTCGCTCCATATCTCTACTAACGACACTCTAGACAAGTCTAAGATCAACGAGATGAAGAACATTTCATTCGAGTGGATCGAAGATAAATTCACTAAATTACAAGTTGGTGACAATGCTCGGAGTCAGGCTTGCTGTCAGGTGTCACGCGAAGCAGACGAGTTAAGGTACAAGATGGAATTTTGTGCTCGATTCATGGGCAAGCATCTCGACACATTGCAATCTTTTGCCAACGCGCGAAACAAGCTCGACTCTACTGGTGACGAGCTAGGGATTGACAATGTACTTGTTTCAATTGCTGAACTCAAGAAAATACGCGACATACTCCGTGGTACGATCGCTTTCGAAAATAATTGTTGATCTTGTTCTTTATTTTGTATTGACTTTGAATCTTGTCATACGAAATTATAAATGATACATTTTCATGGTTTTATATTTTTATAAAATAATAGTCTTACAACTTGGTAAATTAGGCAAACATGCGCGTCTTGATGTCCTACTTTGGTGCTCACTGAGGTCTATCGGATTGACTTTTATTTTAAGGAAAAGGTACAACTCAAGGTAGTGCAAGTGATAGTGACACTTTGTGCAAAGGAAATAATTGGATTTGAGCTCGGCGCTACACTTGGATTCACCGACAAATGGACCTACTCTCTCTTTCTCTCACCCGAATGCCGATTGCCAAATACAAATTGAGCTTGGTGACATCGAGCGCAGATCATCAGCCATGTTGTCGAACTCCTTTGTAAGATCTTTCCCTATTCTTCTCTGTCTCGGGCTGCTTTGGTTCGCTATTTGCCCATCTTCGCATCCCCTGATTGGCATCGATGCTTTTTTAATCACTCTGCATCGCAATCACAAGTATTATTAGTAAGTCACAATATTATATAACAATCAATTGCTAATCTATGTTTATAGTAAAAATGGTGGTGGCTACCCCATAATAGGTCCTCATTATTGGATACAGAGAATGTAAGAAATGCTATTTTTAAAAATTTATAACACAATAATATTTATATATATTTCTGGTAGAAAATGGCTCTTTACCGGTGTATTTGATCAAACATTTTAATTTCTTGCATGTGATTTGATTCAATAAACCAGTTATTATTTTTTACTAATAAAGTGTCAACAGTAATTGTAAACTACTTAACATTTATAAAGTGAATTTCCAACTTAGTTTATTGTACTCCAAACCAACATATTGTTGGAATTTAGTGGTGATTCAACGGTTTATTATTAAAAAATATTACTTTCTGTAAATCTTACTTTATATAGATAAATAATAATTCGATTAAGTTGTTTCTAGAATCAAATCTTGGTATAATATAATGAATTTCATTTTTTTCCGATGTAAGTGAAAACTAATAAAGGTTAGTATTTGAAGAAATGTGTGAACTGATATGAGGTGACACCAATATCTAGTGAATTGAATGGATATGGCAGATTGGTTGGTGACACGTGGTGCCATCGCGTGGAAAGTAGTGAAGGGAGTTGGGTGGTGTGCGCAGTAGCAAAGCAGTGCCGCTTAACGTAAGCCTTAAGCAATAGCTGTGGCATGAGAGTGGCGATCAGTGTGGATCGTGTCACCGCCACACCAGACATCACCTACTGTTTTGGGGCACAACAAAAGCTGCTCTACGCTATCATCTGCTCACCAACCTCACAAACCTCCCCTCCCACCCTATCGATCGCCGGACCAGAATCTCGGACTGTGTCTCTCGTCGGTGCTATCATCGCATCACGATTGCTTCTCTCTGGTGTCATTGCGGCTGCCAGGCAAGCGCGTCATCGTTCTTGTGTTGTTTTATTGGACAACCCAACACTAGCCTGCCGCATGCCACCAAAGCATGCTGTAGATTGCATATAATTGAGTTTATTACTAGTTAAATGAAGCAAACTCATTGACCTATCACCGTCCTCTTGCCAGAACATGAAATGCCAATTTCCCAGTCATTTTAATTTTTATACGAGTCAAATTGCCAAACTATAGTGTTGGGCTACTCATTGTCCCCTCGAGTTCTCAAATTATTGCTGGTGCTGATACTGTTGTTTTCGCATAGCTCCTCTTGTAGCGCCCTGATATACACTTGGGTGAGTGAGTGAGTGTCTCCTACTTGTGTCGTCAATAATCTCTGCAAGCTACAACCGCAATATTGACAACAATTCCCTATCGGCTTTCGATGGCAGCCACCATCATGTAAGGCAACTGTAAAGCAATCGAGACATCATCGTTCTGCGCTGACATCTTTTTTCTAGTCACTGTTGACCGCCCAGTTTGGGCCGCAGTGATTGATGCAACAAACAAAAGCATTCCTTTCTAGTGGAGCTCAAACCAAGCCACTTGTTTTTTGTCACTGTTGAATTTGAGAATTGGCTCCATGGGCTGTGCCTACTCCAACCACAACAGATCAAAGAGTAAGTCTACCAACGATCTGTCAGCTGGCGGCGAGGATGCGCTCAGATGGTCGAATGGAACCACCGCGGCAGCGGCGGCAAATCACTGCTCATCCAACACGCCTTCGACTAGGATATTTAACGTGAGTTACTCTACACAACGCTCTTTCAATGTTTAACACTGAACAACAATCCTATTTCTTTCATGATGATAGGTCTGCAATGTCGACGTCGAAGGAAACGCTAGGTATAATGGCCAGATTGAGATCACCGAGACAGACTTGATATTTTGGATTAAAGGTCAACAAGTTGCTTGGCCTTTAAAGTACGTTTGTGTTGATTGGAGACATAATTGATCAATGCTGATTCCGTTGTCAGATATTTACGGAAATATGGCTGTGATGACAATCTATTCAGTTTTGAATGTGGACGACGTTGCAAGACTGGCGATGGTGAGCGTGACACACTTGCTCTGTGCTGTTGGATAACATTCGCTTTCATTTATTCAGGAATCTATGCGTTTAGATGTTCCAATGCCGAACTACTTTTGCAAACCTTAAATAGACAGATCGAAGCTATGGGCAGTGCGTCCAACTTTACCACTCACCGAGGCTTGTCTCAGAATTCCAGTGCATCGCATTCTCAGTCACATGTTCGCGGGTTATCGAATGGAGGACATTTACATGAGTACCAGAACTTAACTAGCGAAGGTCTTGTAGGCGATTCGACCAACTTTGGCTCACTACCAGGACGGCGGTCTGGAATTCAAGCGGTTGCTGACGGCGGCATTCGCTCGCAATCAGCTCTAGGCGGTGGCGAACCACTTAGCCGCACATACCTCAACTCGAGTGGCCAAATCAAATCTGAGCCCAACTACTACAGCTCAAACCCATTGTCCTTTAATCACAGTTCTTCTCAAATGGACGACTCAAAGAACTCGCTGGACGAGTCGAATCATTCTTCGAAACTTCCCTCATTGTTCGAATCACGCACATTACCATCTCCGCGCAGTAACCCAAGCCACAGCTACGTCAACTTTAAAGCTGGTGGCTCACAAGACGATTTGGACAGTGTGACTAGACGTAAGAGTGTAGAACATCTTTACGAGAATCATGAAGTACTGCACACGGTGGCTGCGGACGCTAAGAAACTAGAGCAGATTCAATCCAAAATGCGAGCTTCCGATGATTTAGGCACTTTTTGTCCCGTCAACTTTGATCAAAATTCGAGGAAAGATGGGAGGCTAAGTTTGACCAGAACTTTAAACCTTCCCGTTTGCCGTCTCACCGAATTTCCCTCTTCTGCAACAATGCGTGATCGCTCACCGCGCTCAACTCCCGAGTCATACATTCAGCTCGACTTAAAAAACAAGTCGACAGAGGTAAAGCCCACTAAGTCAAACAAAGAAATGCCCGAAGAAGTCAAGAATAACGATTTACCGACCAAGCGGGGATCGAAGAAGAAGCAGACTTCGGAAAAGGACAAAAAAGAGACGGCAGCCAAATCGAATGGCATAAGCAACACTACTACAACGGTGCCTTATGCCCAGATTGACTTTGCCAAAACGATGGCTCTTTCCAACTCGACCGCTAATCATCGTAAACTCTAAGCATTCTGTAGTTATTCATGTACAGTATATATGTCCAATAAACCCAATCCACACCTCGCTTAAGATATCGTCACAACTCAACTTTATTTATGTGATGAATCACATGCAATATATCACACAGAAATATCATGGTTCTAGTCAGTGTCACTATCACTATCTAAATCGAGATTCTTGAGACGTGGTAGAGTTTCGTTGATGATGTTATCACAGTTGACCTCTTCGATTTCGGCTACGTCCACCTCTGAAATGGCATCGGAGAGGCTTCTTTCTGCTTGCTCGTTGGCAATCACAGTGATGGCATTCTCCTCCTCGCTCACTTCACTGCCAACCGATACTGGTCCTTCGTCATTCTCATTCTCTAGCTCACTCACTTCACTGCTTCTCAATTCGGACAACTTCTGCTCTTCGGGTACTAATTCGCTACCGGCATCATCACTCAATGCTGACATAGTCGAGGACGAAGTAGATTCTTCAGAAAAGCTCGGTTTGCGTTCACTGGTAGTACTCGATTTGAGTTGGTTAATCGCCATTTTGGGCGTAAACGCGGTAATCATCTCGATTCGTTTGCTGGACTCATCGTAAGCCTGGCATGCAAAGCAAGGTCGTCCGCCAACTACGTCAATGATGGTAAAATGTGAAAGTCGTGTACCGCGCCGGTGCTTGTGCTCGCAACATGTGTTGAGTCTCAGGTCACGGATGCCATTGACCAGCACGTTGATGGCGAACGAGTTGTTAAGGTGAGGGCGAACATCAAACGTGAATACGTCTAGGGCAAGATGGAAGAGTAGTAGTAGAGTGAGAGCAAAGTGACATACCTCCAGGCATCACAAAGCCGTCGTAGATGAGAATAGCATTACCACCGACAGTAACCTGCTGCAGCACCTTGATGCTTCGCTTGGCACCTCCATTGGTCGCGCCATTCAGACCGTGGAATTGCAGAGTCATTCGAACTCGCTGGCGGCCCGATGCATTCTTCACAAATCGCTTATCAAATGCGTAGTACTTTTTACCGTTGGAGTTGCTTGTCATTTCAATTGGTATTCGTTGAAACAACACTTCTCTTTGTTCAAGATAGTCTTCATCGCTATCACCGTCCAAAGATTCACCATCCAATGATTCTATTTCACTCTCTTCACTATTGGCCAGTGTGAACACACTTTTTGTTTTTTTCAGTTTCACTTCATCTGAATCATCAAATTGTGACAAATCTGGATTGGAAGCATTTAATTTTGGTACTGTTTGGCGGGGTCGACCATATGATGACTTGGGCCGATAGACTCTCGTAGAAGATAATAATTTAGTAAAGTGAAAATCAATGTCGTTTGTCTTGTTGGACAGATCATGCCAACTTTTACTGGTTGGCAATTTAATATTTGGTGTGCTTGGATGTTGTCGGTTTCCAGGCAGATCTAGTTAAACTAAAATTAATAAAGTCTCGTCTATAAGGAAAAGTATAGTGATGGGTTTCTAAGTTCTGTGATTTTTTGTTTTTGCAACATTTTTCGCGCTCTCGCAGTGAAGTGTTGCGCATCTTAAAGAGATTGAGGAGAGAATAAATTGAGAGAGAACCAAACTGAATAAAGGAAAGTGTTAAAGAGTGAGTGAGACAGGAGGGAGTGAGAGAAAAAACTTGTAAGTTTTTTTTGTTTTTGTTTTCTCATTCGAATTTGCATTTGACATGATTTGAATTTTCTGCTTTACTATTCGAATTCTGATTAGCTGAGTTATTTGTAGGTGTCATTTTATACAAAATATATAAACCATGATAACATCAAACCATTGTTAGAGTTGTACTCCTTAATGGTGCGAATCATGCGATCCAGTTTTTGCAGCAACTGACTGTGGTCATCAGTGGTGGTTTGGAAGCCATTTTGTAGTTGACTTCGGTCACTATAGAACAATTGGCGGGCTTGCTGAATCAGTGTTTGCCGATCGACACGACCCGACTTGACTGTTTCTGCAAGACGTAGCTCTCGGTTGCGTTTGACCAGTTCAGTGAGCAACTGGTACAATTCGCGTTTCTGCTTACGCTCAACACTCTGCTGATGCTTGACACTTCTAATCTCATCAACAATTTTGTTGTCCTTATTGATCTGCACAAGTGGGGATAGTGAGAGCAAAAGTTCAGACACAAGTCAAATTAACTTTTACATGGCACAAGACTCACAATGTTGGCCTTTAGAAGATGCCGTCTGATTTGTGGCTTACGAAAGTACGAATTGAGATGGGGATCGCGGAGACTGTTGTAGGCGCCCAAGACACTATGGGAATGCGGGGGAGAATTAAATAAAACACACACACTGATTAATAATGGGCACACCACATAAGTGCTCTATGCAAGTTTGTGCAAATCTGCTACACTATAGTGACTTGATCATTAGTCTAGAAAAAAAGTATTAAAAATATATATTATAACAATACTGACTCGTTGTACTTCTTGTTTTGAGCAGCCACTGCCCACATGATTAGAATTGAGAAGCTAGAACTGAGACGATAATAATTGGAATCATATCACTTGTCCACTGAGTGCAAGCTATAAGTAGGACTCTATTCGATATACTACTTCTCGCGTCATTCGAGTCGGGGTTGCGTGGTTTCTCCTCAACACAAGGCACCGATTCATTACTGCAGTATCCAGGGCAACCAGTGGAAAAATTCTGGTTTGTCTCTATAACGACTATACTTTCTCTAACTTTATTTTCTTCTAACCTCTTAAGAATTGAGCTTTAATTAACACGTTATTTATTTTAGTAAACGATCTATCTATTAATAATAAAATGGCGCTTCTAGCAAAAACCTGTGATACCAATTATGATGAGGTAGTGGAATAATGTTGAAGAAATACGCCATACTAGGTTGCAATTATTGTCGAGACCGAGCGAAGCGAGGTCGAAGACTCTTACCCTCACACCGAAAAACATTCATTGCAGGAGGTTGCAGC
>WURS02447175.1:0-32404 GCA_011762765.2 Rhinocypha anisoptera
GAATGTCTATAAGTGTGTGCGTGTGTTCGTTGTTGCTGCTCATCTGAGATATTCTAAGTATATATATATATATATATGTATGGTTATTTATGCTGTGCTTTGTGAAAGAGTTCCACAGAGGTGATATCTTATTAAAAACTGTAATTACAATGTGCTCCAACGAACTAGAGGGTTCCAGATTAAATAAAATGCATCTATCTAATTTATCTCTCCCTCGAATTCGGGAGATGGTGCTCAGAGGGAAAAAGGCAGATACACGCGTGTCCTCCCTCCCCTGTGACGCGCGTGTTATTTTCCGACGCGTCCATCGCCCCGCGTGAGCACGCGTCCCCCATTACCCCGTGTATTCCGGAGAGTCGCCGCCGGTCGTGGCGCGAGCCACACACGCCTCCCTCCAATCGTTTTCCCGTCGCCACAGCCGAAGAATTTTGTGAATCGGAAGCGAAGTGGGGAGACGACGTTGGCCGCCAGTATTTGCCTCTCTCTCATCCGTCCGGCCCCCTCCCCCCCCCCCCCCCCCCCCGCCCACACCCCCCCCCCCCCCCCCCTCCGACCCCGCCCCCCATCCGCCCCTACACACACACACACACACTTTTCCCAGCAAACAGGCACGCACCGGAGAGAAATTTGAGGGGACGTAAAAGGGGGGTAGAGGGAGAGTGAGGCGAAGTCCCTGTTTGGGCAGGGGTGGCTGCGTTGAATGCCACTCTCTGGCGGGTAATTCAACCTGGAAACACCGGGAGTCCGCATACCCCCCCCCCCCTCACACTGCTAATTAATTCTGCTTCCGTGGGGAAGGGGAAAACTGAAATCAAATCTCGGAAACGGCATTAGAACATTTGAGGAGACGAGTACGATTCCGTGAGAGAGCATAAAAAAAATCTTTGAGGACAAACACATACAAGAGTTTTTTGTTCCCAAGAGCCTTGCGAATCAGGAAATAATGCGAAAATTTAAATAAATCGACTGATGGAGGGGGCCCCTCGGGGACGGGAGAAGTGGACTCGTGCAATTTCCCATCGGCCCCGATTTCCCATTTCCCATCGATCCCACCTCCGTTTGGAGACGTCTAGTTTGGGACGCACGATGATAACGGTATCTTCCAAAAGTCGGGGGGAAATGTCTGCGCCCATATTTAATCGGTAGGACCATGCTTCCCTCCTACCCCCACCCACCGCAACGGACCACACTCGGGCGTGTTATCACTCTGCAAATCTATTTACTGAGGGAGCACGCCCCTCTGATAGATACAGCGAATAGCAAAAATAATGCCACATGTAGCAGAATACGAACGCCACTCATATTCTCTTGCATTTTACTTAGTTTCTAGGTAAACACCCTCATGGAAAATTGCAAATAAATTCTCCATAAAAAATAAATTATACTCTGACATCGTTAACCTTTCGACCACCAACCTGACAAGAAATGACATCTTCACACTGAGCAAAGGACTCACTTTCTCCTCTCATAGAAAGTTAATCATATCTATATTGATCAAAGACACGTCCAAAATTATTGTAGAAATATTTGGTGGATGACTACAGAGAATTACCGTAGTGCCTCATCCGTCAGCCTTCCGATCAACACCATCCTAGACCAAATTCGCCCCGCATCCACCCACGAACCAAAACCTTTTCCCCCACCCACCCTATTGAGATGTACATCCGCCTATTTCTACAAAAAGTATCGGACATATACTCCAATAACACCAAGCTTTGTGAAACCTGAAAAATAACCCTGTCATCATTATCATTACTGCCGACTATTCTCTTCGGTTGTAATCCTAAACACGAAGGATTACATCGCCGAAGCCCTTGGTTACACCTTTACGACACTTCCACATTCAGTTCACCTGGGCGCATTCCAACTGCCTTTCATACGTGGACATCGTACCTGCAAAAATACACCCTCACTGAACCATTATCGGAAAAACCTGCACTCTGCCCCCCAGAACCATTCCTCAATAGAAAAATTTCTCCCTTCCTCCTCACGATGCTCATCGAAACCGCAAACCGGCACAGGAATCAAACTCTGCACTGCATACTTCCCGAGAATACATTAGACTTCAGAAGAAACTACACTCAATCATCAAAGACAGCAACATAACCTCCTCTCTCCTACCCCAATACCCACCTCACTTACAAATGGCCCGCAAACCTAAAGAACCTCCTCAAATCCAATAACCAATTTAGGTCGGTCTCCAGGGGGCCTGTGGTCCCTGGCCGATAGTAGATCCCCATGGGGCACGCTTAACCCCCACTTGTTGAGGGGAGTGGACCCCAACTGGGGGCTCCCTTGCAGAGCACCGTGATAAGAGAAAGCTTCTAAGGAGCCATGAGGGGGTCCCACCAAAGCATGCACATGCAGGGTGAACCCTCTACCCCAGATATAGCTGAATGAGCACTGCCCCCAATGACAAACTTATCCTGTCCTCTGTCCCACCTGTCACCTTCCATACCCCTTCATGGCCTCCCTACTTTGCTCCCATGACAATTGTCTCAGCAAAAACATCATACGTTACCTCCCCTGCAATCCCTGCCCAGCATTTTACCTAGGTGAGTGCAAAATTCCTTTAGCCTTAAGAATAATTAACCATTATTTCATTGCAAAATCAGCTAATTATCCTCACTTTCGGTACACAAACACTCAGCCTCTCATTATCTTTCCTTCAACAACTGCTTTTACCTCTCCATCTTGGAATCCCTCCCAGACTTCAGCATCCAGATAAGGACCCATAAGTTCTCATTCATCCTGGATTTCAGAGCAATTGAAAACTCAACATTTACCGTGAGTCAAACATTCCCTTTTTTATTTCCTCCACCACCAATTCCCCTTCCTCTCCCCCTCTCATCATTCAACACTGCCATCAGTCTTTGATGGCCAGTCTGCAAGTGCCAGTCAAAAGCTTCTGTGAAAAAATGTGAGTAGATTATCCAAAGCTAGGGTAAATGGATTCCTATTTGTGGAAGTAAGATGGGATATTGTGATGATAAGAAAAGGGGGTCTTTGTGAGATTACGCTATCAACATGGAAAGTTGTGAAAGGAAAGGCAGCTCTCCTATCGATTACTCTTTTCATAGTAATGGCTCAGATGACATGGGAACTGATTCAAATGCAAAGGAGATAAAGAGGATAAAGGAGATAACAAAGAAGATAAAGATACAGCACAAATTCATACCATGACAGATTAAATACACTATTATAAACTGCTTTGATATGACTAAAATGGAGGAAAATGCAAAAATATTAACATAGAAGAAAATATGATTAACACACTAAAATCAGAAAAATTAAGGGCAATAAAAGAAAGTCACTGGCCTTGATGGAATCAACTCCATACTGCTTAAATAAAGCAATGCCATATTCATTTTGAATTTCCTTCAATTGTGCAGGACACATTGTAGCATACCCAAATAATAATAACTATATAAAAAAGAGGGACAGTAGTAAATCAATGGACACACAAATGTCCCCAATTTCAGTTAACCTATTTATTGAAAAACAAGCTGATTTTTGCAATGGAATAAGTTTTACTGACAATATACACCTGAACAATTTTTTTAATAACAAACAATATTCAACTTAGAAATGCATTAGACCATGTCTATGGTCAAAAGCATTGGTATGTACTGAAATGCATACCAATGTTTCGACCGAACTAACCAACATAACTATGACACATAATGGAAATAAAAAAAAATCATAATTACAATTATGCAACAAAAAATTATATGATGCAAGCATTTATATTATATAAGTGGGGAATAAACAAAGAGAAGAAATAATAACAAGAGAGGAACAAAAAGATGTAGCCTATCCCAAGCTACATTTAACGTATTCATAGATGATTTAATTGGAATCTGTTAATAATGGAATATGGATATCACACAATACAAGGAGTAATACTTTACTACTTGGAGTTGATCATGTAATCATTCAAAAAATGAAGAGAGACTTATAAAGATCAGTCTAGCTTCATAAATTCTGAACCCTTCACAATTTTACTACATCACAAAAAAATGGCATTTGGGATCAATTGGGATAGGACCAATTGGGAACAAAAATCTGTTGTACTAAACAGCCAAATTATGTAACAAGAATCAAATTCTCAGTTTATGGGAAATGGAATTATGTATGACAAAATGAAAGACCTAGATAAAATATCATTAACAAACAATCTACTGAATAAAAAGAACTACAAAACAAAAAACAATTAAAATTCTATAACAGAAAGGCAGGTCTGACTACCCTACATAAATCTGAATACTACTGGATACAGAAAAGACAAAAGCAGACAAGAATATTACATATCTGCAGCATTCCAGTAGCAGGTATGCAATGTCTTAGATCAGTTACAAGGGTGACCTAGACAAGACAAACTATGGAATATAAACATCAGGGAAGAGACCAGACAAATGATTAAGTAAAATAAAATATGATAAAAATGGAAGGCCCACATAGAAAGGACGAAAGATTTCCAAGAAAGCCTCTTCAATGCAAAGTAGGGAAACCTAGGAAAGGATAAACACTTCCATAACTTTTGATGCCTGACTAGCCTGATCCTTTATGGCAGATGATGTGTATTTAATCTGGATGTTTTGGTTCTTTCAATTGTTCTCTTTCAATCTCAAGATTTACTGTTGTTGTTCCAAGAATACATTATGCCCTGACATGCAAAAAATTGTTGCAGAATATTTTTTTAATTTCAAAACATGGGGAGGCCTATATGTTATTTTGTTTCAAGTCTGTGACAACTGCTTCACTATTTGATGGAAACACCTCAACTGAGAATTGTAGACAAACAAATTAGATTAATTTCATTCACATAGCAGGGTGGCCTGATGCTATGCAGTGAGTAAGCAGCAAAAAAATCAACCTTTCTATTCTATCATCACTGTTATTAACTCCTTTTTCGTCACCACCACAAAAAAGGCATCTGTATAAAATAGTCCATGCAATTAGGACAAAGTACCAGGGTTTTTAAAGCTCCCTGCTGACATCATGGTAAGCAGGCACATAAATATGTATGTATGTATATATTTAGGTGTCAAATATATTTAGGTATGGAATAATGGTAAATGAAAAAAGGCTTTAAAAAAAAGCATTTATTATAATATCAACAAGATATAATATAGCTAAAGAATGTGTACATGACAGTGATAGCATTAAAAAAATAATGGAATGGTTACATGATTATGAGCCAAATAAAAGACATTCATATTTTAAGTGACACAGTATTTGGAGAATGGATGTTAAATTGCAATGTTAATTCATAAAAACATTTTAGGCATTCTATACTATACAACTGCTTTACCCAGTTGTAATTCCATGTGACCCTTAAAATATGATTTCTTTTATTACAGGCTTGTCACCTCAAAAATTCAAATAAATAAAATTACTATTTTTCACATTCTTTTTTGAAATTGTGACTGAAATTAATCTCAAAATACATATTCCTCTGAATATAATGGGAGGAGAATTATCCATTTGGTGCCAATACCATTTAATATGAATTGAAATACTGTGCTGATAAAAAGCCTAGTTTTGACACACAAGAACTTTATACCAAAAATGAAACATTCTTTGCTATTCCTAATAATGCCTCTAATCCAGTGCAACAACAGTGTGGTGACATCCAGTGTCACAGCAATAATATTGCAACAAAATCTATAACTACAAATATTATATTACTTTAAAAAATAAACAAAAATTTAAACAAAAATAGATTGCTCCTTAAATGGAGATAGTGATTTGATTAGAAATGCTTACCTATACCTTACACTCTGTTAGTATATTAAAACAAGACAACTCTTTTTAATAATAAAGAGGTGGTGATTTTCCACTGCTAAACATGGAACATTTATCAGTGTAAAATTACCATCTCCTTATCATTATAATGTTCAAACTCCACCACATCACTCCAGAAACTACGCAATTCGTAACTCTTAGCTAAAATTACTCTGAATTAATATTGGTCAGTAAATATCCTTCAAACTAGCATCAGGATAACAATGCAAAAACTCATATATGTCCCCGCACATGGTATGAAGTAACATCTTTGCACTATAATCTGCAATCACTTCGTTGTATGTTCGAAAATTAAATCACTCTGAGACCAATATCAAAGAAAACTACAAAAACATTAAACTATGAAAAACACAAAAGTTTCAACTGTTATACTCTGAAATAAATAAGTCTCTCTATAAAATTCTCAAAATAATATTACAAATAATTTTCTGGATATGTAACTAGGAAAGCTTCATTAGCATATGATGATTAAAGTGCAAATTATCAGAAAATGTTCGTCTTTCACACTAATGTATGCATATCACATGAAAGGTAATCAATAAAATGAAAATAATAAATTGTTTCTTTTTCAGCCATCCACTGGTTCAGTGGCAAGTTATTATGGTGAAAACATGGTAAGTCAAATTCTGACTGCAGACAAGCCAAGAGTCATAGTTTTGATGGACACACTCAACAAATAAACAACAAAAATATGACATCATTTCCCCAAGACAGTTCATACTAGCCACTTCTGAAATACACAGCTATTTGAATTTCTCTCACAACCAGTCAAAACACCATCATGAATGCAGTCCATTCAAGCCAAAAACTTTCACACTAACTTAACCTTTGGGGGGGTCCGGGATGAACTATCCTGTCATCCTCCCAAACCCAAATTACAACAATCACAGATATCTATTGTGTAATGTCATTGCTTCAGATGTAAACATTACTTTAAAAATAAAACAATGAATCCAACAGAAAATTCTTTCATAAGAAGCAACCTCAATGAAAACATTCAAGAGGACATTTTTTTAAACACCATAATAAATGGAGCTTGGACGAACATCCATCCAAAATTTATTCGGGTGCATAATCTATAGGAAATTTTTTTGCTCAATTTTCCTGAATCATTTACCAAGCATTCATCATTTCTACCACTCTGAATTGTTACAGCTTGCTATCATTAAGGTTTTATTAAAGCAAATGACTCATTACAAACATCTACATTATTTATGATAACAAATCTTATTTATAATCTTGTCATTGGGGAAGTAACTACTCTATATGTGGTCATTTATACAATACATAATACATTGTAAAAAGCACATTTTAATATTCTACTAAGAAGGACTAAATATTTTATCTATGTGAGAGCTGGAAGCAATGATATTATACATATTACTTAGGAATAAATAGTAAATAATACCGTCAACGTTGATCTATTCTTTTAAAACTCACACCTAGTCAGTAATAAATTATTTAAGATGAATAAATTATTATAGAGCCACTTTTTCTTACATTCCCAATGTCAAATGACAGTGTTTTTGGGGTTGGATTTACTAAAAATCATAAAATGAATTAATATTCAAAAAGTCAACCATATATTCTGGGAACTGCAAGAGCATTAGTTCATTCCTTCTCCAAACTCCAATCACCGATGATTTCAAGTATTACTAGAGTTAACAGCAAAGCTTAACACAACAGTTATTAAAACAAAAACCAAGCAAACATTCCAGAGCAAGTAACATGATGTGCCACTGCTGTTTCACATAATACCGATAAAAATTCATCATTTAATGAGTAAATCACAGAATCCTATAACAACAGAATGTATGATCTAGTGCTTGACCTGCATCAGCAAACACACTGCCCTCTTCTGCACATTTTACTAACTTTAAGACATGACAACCATTACTCTTTCATGACCAAGCATGAATGACCTCTAAGCAGGACAAAAATTACTATCAATATTGTTAATAGTTCAAAAACATTCTTCTCACATAAAAAGAGATTATATCTCAACACATTATCTAGAGGGACACATGGTGTGTTCTGGGCAAACACACCCTTGCACAAGAGAGGGGCCCCTTCACTCAAGAGGGATGCTGTAGAGGCTACTGGCCGCTATAATCCCCGGAAGAACTCGCTTCTCCATTGTTGTCAAGACCTTTCAACAAAAAACAACATATGTTAAAGGTCACGCAATGGATGAGATGATAATTCACAATGGCACACGCACACATAGTACACATCCTTATATATACATATGCTCATGTAAAACACCTGGCATTGGTCACAAAAAACTAAACACTGACGTGAAATTCAATGAAGTAAAACCCCAGTGCATTGAGAGAAAAACAATTTGTGATTTTGAGAAATAATTTCATTCACTGCAGCTGTTATGCCTGGAAAATATCTTTTCTCCAGTGAAGTAAATGGATCAGAGATTTTGATAAATCATTGGGTACTTCGTAGTATAACTAAATCAGATCCACTCGTCTCCACATATTTTCCACCTACTTTGATGTTGCTCTCTTCTTGGAGAATCCCCAATCTTGTCCTTTCTTCTCCAAATCATTTCCACTAGAGCCCTTTTCTCATCTACTCTCCTCAAAACATTCACAACTTCCTTCTTCACTTTATTTTTTACAATTCATTCTCTCCAATACTCTCCATGTCCACATATCCAGAGCCTCCAGTCTTTTTTCATTTTCCTTCATAATTGTCCATGTTTCTGACCCATACAGTGCCACACTCCATATGTACCAATTTGACTTTGTTGCAAGTCGTAGTTAAATCAAGTAGTTGTACTGAAATCATTATGTACAATATCAGTTTTAGTTAAGTTTCTTATGGACCATGTTAACTACTGTTATATATTATTTTATGATTCCAATTATAAATAATTTCAGAGCATTGTAAATGCATATGGCATTAAATGAACAGTAATTGTTATCAAGCTGAGTATAATTTCTATTGCTGTTCATACCATCTAAAATGCCCATTCTTTTCTTTCTCTTGTCTCACCTATCTCATTCTAACTTTCTGTTAATTGTATCAATTCACTCATTCAATATTCCACCTTGTACCAGTCTTCGACATGAGATCACGTCTCTAAATTTCAGCCATTTAATTTATCAACCCCTCACCAGTGCACATAGCACTTTCTCATTTATTTCCTTTCAGTATCCTTCCCTAGTCCCACACCTCAAATACTTCAATCTATGCTCATCCTCTTTCACGAAAAAGTACAAGTTCTAATCCTAACAATTGTAGATTAATTCTAAAAACCTTCATTAAATTGACTCTATTTAGCATTCACGCAATCTAAGAATCCTTACATAAAAGTCCATCTCATTAACCATTTCTACCTTGAAAATCTATATCTAAAATCTAATTTCCCCATGCAATTATTATCCTGATGCCCTTAATACAATGCTTATTCCACTTCTTTAGCTTTTCCCTCCATTCCCACCATTCCTTTCAGGGATCGTTATTCTCTATTTTCTTTTTCCATTCCTTCCTGTCCCACTTATTATGCATACTCATTCCTTTCTTCCTCTTAAGTCTTTCACTACACAATTCTTACACCATATTCTCTTTGGTCTTCATCTTTGGGTGCTCCTGCCCTCCACCTTGAAGGTCCAGTATCTTCCTCACAACAAGATTCTCCACCCTCTTCATACTTTAAATGCTCATACCACTTAAACAATCTTTTTTAAGCTGTCTTGGATGGCTCCACCACTCTCCAGCCAATATTACTGCTAAAGATGATTAAATTACCTTCAAATTTCATGAATAATTTTACTAGAGACTCCAGTATTCAGTTTGGTGTGATGATTAAGAGTAAATCTTACACCATGCTATGTTCTATCTCATTAAGGTCCATAAGACCAGTTCTATTTTTCAAATACCCTGTTTCATTTTGATATGAAAGTATAATAATCCACACACATTACAGTCACACTTCTATATACTATGACGGTGTAATATCACAGAAATACTGGTCATAATAAATCCTTTATTCTGTGGAAATTTGGCTTTTTCTTTTCATTATGAATATTTCAGCATTCCACGACATCACACCTGATTCTTCATTACGTATTCCATACCTTGTATTATTCCTGACATCCACTTTTCTGATCATCTTCATACGTATTTATATAAATTGCCCCCCACCATTCCTAATGCTACTTCCTTTGGCTTCCTTTCCGTCCATTTATTTTCACCATCCTTCTGAATACCCACATATCCTAAGAGGTGTATAATCTTAGTCATCCTTTTTTCTCGAAGATGAACTTTCAAATCCATGAAATACTAAGGCTCTTTTACTAATTTTTGTATGAATGATTCCATCAATATTAAAATTCTAATGTTCTTTTGGATGGGTTGTTGATAGACAAGAACTAAGTGGGTGTGGATGAGCAAAGTTCAGCTACATCAAGGTATGAATTCAACAACGCAGAGAATGACCTCTAGAAAAACTAAGTACCAGGAGTAAATAGAATCAGCAGACAAAATGACCAAGGTCCTAGGAGGTAAATCTAAAGATACACATTCTAAAGATACAGATAAGGTATGGAATAATCAGGGATTGCTATGAAAGTGGTAAACTGTCATGGGACTTAGTGGAGAATGGAATGGTTGCTATCCCAAAGAAAACGAGGACGGAGAAATATGAGGAACACCAAATGCTGAGTTTAACATCACAAGCCTAAAAAATACTAACCAGGTAGATAGAGAGAAAAATTGAAGATACCTAGTTCAGATTTAGAAAGAATAGGGAAACCAGAGAGGCCATACCCAGCCTAAGAATTCTGGTAGAAAAAATTATACATGTAAAATAATCACTTTATGTAGCATTTATGGACTTACGAGAAACTCGTAGAAAAGACATTTGATAATGTGGAATGGAATAAGATGCTAATATTGATGGAGAAACTAGGCATTGATTACAATGAAAGAAGGATCAGTCTACTAGGATCAAGTCAAGACAATGCAAATGAAAAATTCAAGAAAAGTGGAAGCTAAAATAATTTATTTAGGGCATTAGAGGAATCAAATTATACAATCCAGATATTAACATGCTAAATTATGTGGATTAAATATCAGCCATAGCAGAGAAACATGAAGACCTATATTACCTTGAAGACAAAGGGACAAGTACTGAACAAGTACAACATGAGAATAAACAGAAAGAAAACTAAAATACTACATAGTATGTAGAAAAGAGAAGCTGAGTGCGGATAGTGAGATGGAGAGAAGTTAGAGCAAGTGGAATCCTAAGCCCTGTGGCCTGTCTGAAATCTACACACACCAAAATAATTTTAATTCCATCAGCACCTTTCCCACAGATTCATGATGACCAGAGAAAAAATATCACATTGGGGTAATTCCTGAGAGCAGTCCAAAAACATTTGAACCTGAATAACATGAAAAACAGCTAAACACTCACTACAGCCTGGGTTATCACAACCACCTCATATGAATGCACACACAAAAGTAAATTTCAAAAATACAAAATGACAATAATCAAAAAACCTAAAAATACTATGCCGCCCACACAACCTTAATGAGATCAATGTATGCATATATCCAGAGGTGGCATACATTTCACAATTTTGGGTGTTCATATATAATAATAACAATATTTCATTGCTAACATTATCCATATACATATTTTATATAACATTTACTTAATTTTATATTACATGCTTATAAAACTATAAATTATAGTGAGCTAGGTGACTCAAAAATAAATGCAATACAATCATACATATCATCATTGATACAATTACTCATACAAATTAATAATGCTAACATAACAACACTAACATCAGTAACATTGCTAACAAACTTAGTACTGATAATTGAAAAAAGTTAGCAATAGTATTGAAAAAACTATTTACATTGTCGAAATTAAACAGCCTCGAAATTTAAAAAACCCTTTCACCCTCACCAAGAATATTCTTTCATTTTTTTTGTGTCTTTTATGTAACTAGGTAGCATATTATTAGCCTTATATACGTCCTTATCTGGCTATGAAGGAATTGGGTTCAATGAAATCAGTACCCTACAGCCATGAAGGAATACAAAAATGAGACAAATTTAGGATCCCAAAACAGACAATGGTGCCCTTGAGATCTAAGAGGCTACCACCACCACGAGTGAAACAATGTCCTAAAAGGAGGGCTAGTAGAATTACAGCCATAATTCCAGGTGACATGTTATGATACATCACTTATAATATCAACATCCATGGGAAAGAATGTTTTAAAAAGCAACTCGATTAATTTAAGTTAATCCGTAATAATTTATAATCAGTTAAAAGTGGACCTAAAATGAAACTAGCATATTTAAGTTACCCATCAAAAGTAACTTCAGGTTAAGTTAAAAGTTAATTTAAGAAATTATTACCAAATACTACCAATAAAGCTATATATTATTCACATTAAAACACAAGCTCATACACTGCTGCAGTATGATAGTGTATGTATCTTATTCAACTTATATGTGCATTAGTGATAGAAACCTTAACCATCACCTCATCATCAACCAGTAGTTTATGTAAAACATGAAGTACTATTGTAAGTTCTCATTGATGATCAACTGTTTTTTTTTATGTTTTCTAGCCAAAACTTTTAAATTCGAATGCTTATTATGAATTACACAGAGATTAAAAATATTTCTCATCTGTGATCAGAACGCTAAACCATGACACCACTCTCAGAAGACTTCATTTCTGCCAACCTTAAAATGCCTACTTATGATAGGGTAAAGAATAATGAAAATTATATCTCAAATGAAAACAACTTTTAACTTGTAGAGAGTGATGTTAAACATCAGGAGAGAAACCAAAAAGTTAATTTTGAGTGCTAACAAAACTAATGCATTGAGATAAAAGTTTGTCAAAAACAACATTTTTCAACTTAACTTTAATTAATGACCACTTTATCCCCATAATATCTTGTATCTGAGGATGGTGAAATAAGTCAAAATGAACATTGTATGCATTAAAGTATTTTTGTAGAAAAGTGCTCTTTCATTCATCTAGAATACTCCCATAGTTTTAATATTAAGATATCATATGACTTGGGATTCCATTAGTATATTCTGGATTCCCTCTCTGCAGGTGTACTCACTTAGTGTATCAAAAGTAATTTGTGATTTAATCAATGATTTTAATAGCACAGGTAGGTAAAATAATATAGTATTAATTATTAATGATAAGGAGATGGCAATTTTCCACTTTTAAATATATTCAATGTATATTTTGACTGGTTTTGATGTCACTGCATCATCATCAGGTCTAACTAATATTGATATTTTATACATTTTGAAGGTGCTTCTTTTCACAATGGAAGGGTTTTGCCACCTGAAGAGTATTTCTCAGTCCAAATAATGAAAGATTTTTATTTGTGCAGGCATACCACTTTTGTATCCTTTAAGATATGCTTTACATCAGGAAAGACATTTTCTTCTAAATTGATATCTCACAACTCACAACAAGGTATGTATGTAGAAAAATGTCAATTTCCCATAGCTTTAAGCTTCACAATGAGATAAATTTATGCAAGATTTCTCTCAGTAAAATTGGGTATATTTTTGACTTATGGAAACTTTAATTGCAAATACATATATCAGAACCTTAAAAACTATCACATTTGCATGAACCTAAGAGAAACCTGAGTCTAAAATGACCTCCTCCTTTTTTTTTGGAACTCTACAAGAGAAAAAATATCTAATCATCAGCAAAAAACTAAGATGAGTTTGTAACATTGCTCTATATACAATTTGCAAACATGGTACTGATGCTTTTCACAATGCATTTAGGTAAATTGTAACCAGTCAAATGACCATTTTGTGACCAGAGATAATGTTGATGAAACTTTAATTCAAACAGAATTTTACAACATACCTACACTGGTAAACATAAATATCTAAATTGTACAATCCAAGTGAAGTTGAAGACTTTGCTTTTGTTGGTAAGATGGACACCCTTTTCTCCAGAAGGGAAAAAACATGTTTAGATTCATGCAAAATAAGGTATTTTGCTTGTGGTTGTCTGCTCACAACAGTTTTGTCCAAAAAATGTTGGTTCTAAGTTTGCAAATTTTATAAATCAGGTATATATCCAATTCTAAAGGAGTATGGAGATAAGAAAAGTGGAATAATTACTAGACAGAGCAGGTGGATCAGCACTAGCACCAGCTGCAGACTGATGGGGAGATCCTTTGATTCTGCACGAGTTGTAAGAACCACAACAGAGGCACTTGAGTCCAACAACGTGAAATTTCACCACAGATTCCTGGAAAATTAAAGGAAAATATTATCACTTATGCTAACAGATGGGCACCTCAGGGAATCGAGATGGCGAGGACATAGAATTGAGATTTTTATGAGATCTGAGCACATAAAAGGAATGATTAATTGAAGTGGATGGAGAGATGTTGTTTAGTCAAGCAAGTGAGAGTCCCCTCATGGGAGAAAATGGGAGGAGGGCAGGGAGGTGGATGGGAGGGATATATATGAAGGGGTAAGAGGACATTGAAGACCCCATGTGGACTGTAGAATGTTGGGCAAGAAAGGCAGGAGGATAATATGATTTTCAATTACATGAATCAGCATTTGTAGAAAATTTTCAATAGCTGAAGAATGGTTTTTGAAATCATTATTATTTTACTGGTAATGTATTCATATCATTAACAGGTCATAAATCCGAATATTGGTATATAGGGACTCTTTATGCATTTTTGGCACTATTCAACTACTTCACATCTTGGTGAAGGTAATGGGTTGCTAAAGGTTGTAATAGAGGGTAAAATGTTGGGGAAGCGGGGTAGGAAGAGAATAGGATTTTGGACAGAATGATAGGGGGTAGGAAGTATGCAGATTTGAAGAGAGATTATAGTTAGATGTAATGAGGCCAACCTAAGCTAACGATCATCCGACCGGTAGATTACCCTTCATCATCACATCTTGGTAGTTCTTAACTTTAAAATTCTCCATTACACATTACTTCTAGCAGTCAGCCATCTAAATGTTGACAACCTTACCTGGTAGGGAACCTGAGAGGACTTCATACAAGCAATACACTGGGAAAATAACAAGTCATTCATGCCAGGATGTTTTAGAGAATGCAATGTCTGACCCATTTCCTTTGATGGATTCACTTTTGTTATAACCTTATGCAGTAAAAGTTAGCAATTAAATTATACTGCACCTTATACTTAGGAAGGAACTATCCAATTTTAGGTATCTTTAGACCTACTCCATCTGTAGCCCACATTTAACACATCTACTATGAAGGTTGTTCAATAAAGAATGAGCAATTTTTTTCACATAATTTATCGTGAAAATATTTAATTTTACTTTATTGTTAGCTTATAATGTGTAATGTATGTGTAGTACAAGTTCCATTGATTATGCTTCATTAATGTATCAGAAGCAACATCTACAAATTGAAGCATGTTCAGTTTGCCTATCATTGACCCCCACAATACCACAAAGATCTTTCCAACAAAGGTAGTCCTTCATACTGGGGAACAGGAAAAAGTTACAGGTCTGGACTATATGGTGATAAACACACCACATCAGGGAACAACCTGCTCATGGATGTCCTGTTGTTGGGACATTAACAGTCTTGGAATTCACTGTGCGCAAACATATCATGGGCAATTTTTATTTTTAAAACACAAGGGTGATACCCAAAGATATTTTCAATATTTCCAATGGTGCTCTTAACATTATTTAACAATTTTCCCTCACAATAGCAGCAGGTGTGAGTGTGAGTACTAATGTTTAGTTCCGTAAGAGCAGCGAGTGCAGCTCCACAAACACCATCTTTGGAAACTTATTTTTCTGCTCCTTTTAACACATTCATTATAGATTATTCCAATTTGACACCACTGTTTCATTCTACTTAAATAAGAAAAAAGATGCTTAAGCTTAACTAAATTTTAGCAGAGTCAAATGTGTTAAACTTTTAAAACCATCTTCCAGCTGTTCTAAAGGCAGAACAGATTCCTCATGAGCCACCAGAAGCATTAAGTAAGCTTAGGCTGATGATTTCATACTAAAATTTCATACTGCTTTTTATGTTTCTGCCAACATTGTCACAGATGAACTGAAAATATTGCAGCTTTCAATGTCTACCACTGAAGCCAAACTAAAGTAAAATCAATGAAAGTTGTAGTAAACATATAATCTACATTAGGCTACCCACAGACTTAATCAACCCTAAGGTTGGTTTGTTAGGTGAGAGTAGAGCTCACATAGTAGTAAGGTCAACAGCCTGTGAAAATGTGTACATCAGGACAATAAGGGACCCCAGTTACATTCCATGTGCCACAAACAGCTTCCCAGGAAGAACTGGCACCCAGGAAACCACTGAACTCAGGTTGTAGCATTATGCTAACAATACAGTAACATTACATATATGCATAAAAAAGTATTAGTTATGCATTCATTATCACTCTCTATTGAACTGTCCTTTCTTCAACAAGATTTTATTTGAATAATTCAAATTTATAACATGGGGATTTAAGTTCTGTGGGTAAAACTGGGTGATTCCTAAATGTATAAACTAAGATGCTGCATAGTGAGGATTCTAGGAACCCCAATTCTGGCTGGGTTTCCAGGAGTCCAAGGGCAGTGATGACACCTAATAAAATGTGATGACACCCTATAAGATGCATGCCCCCCAACCCACACTCCTCCACCTCCATTTGCCATCAGAGGGCCGACAGCCATGCATCACAAGTAATATTTGGCCCCCAATGAGGGTACTCAATGTATAGCAGTATTTTTGCTTATAAATTGCATCGACACCTATGGTCATTAAGTAGATTCAAATCATAGACAAAACACTAATAGACAAGCATAACACCCATGCCCTGGGCAAGACTCGAACCAACAACCTTTGGGTTAGCTGACGAGCAGGCTACCCAGGCGGTGGGGATTAAATGTGCTGTAAATCGTGGCAGTGGGGGGAGACAATCTGATCCAGTCCCCAGTCATCTCCATCATGATTTGGGTCACAGGCCACACAGCCGACCTCCTAAGGATGCTCCCCCTCAGCTCTTCCTGTCACCACTGATCCCTGAATTGAAGGTTACACAGCCAACCTCCTCGAACACTCCCTTTGTTTGTCCTTCCTGCATAATCCTTGCTTACTCCCAAGTGGACCAACCCCAGTAGCCAAATTACTCATAACATAAGAGAATAAACATTTGATGAAACCACTGCTTGTATCATTTTATATAATCACGCCAAATATTGTTTCCATAGTAATCAGAAACCAAGCGACAGTCATTCCCTTGACAGAAACACTTAAAAGTTCAACAGCACCCGTAGATGCCCATTAATTCTAAGTGTACTAAGTACTGGTTCTGTATTAAAAATATAAATGAAGAAAACACAACCATAGGCCATACCTTGTGGCAGTCCTTGCAAAGGATATCGACGGTGTAGTTTTTATATTCATCAGGCATTGGAGTCATTTCTATTTCATCATCAAGATATTTCCATAGCTGAAAAGTAATTGAAATCTCAATAAATAGTTATGAACTCAGCAACTGCCAGATATTATTATTTTTATCAACTGCCAGATATTATTATTTTTATCAACTGCCAGATAATATTTCAAAAACATGCAATTTTACATGATCAAAATATAACAGCTAGTGTTGGAATGACAAAAGATTGATTATATTGATACATGCAAATTGGATCATGAAATTAATTCACAAAATTAACCCATTAATTGCATGAAAAATCTCAAGGTAGGAAATATAATTGGGGGAAGCTTAAATTTTAACTAGGAAAAGAGGGTGACTGAAAACTAATCTCTGTGGATTTTCCTTAACGGCTTGGTGCTTGGGTAAATGTTTCAATTAAAAGAAATGATGAACTTTTCTTTCAAAGTGAAGGAGACTTTTTTTATTAAAATAACAGTTTTCTACTCAATAATTTCTTTACCAGTACCAAGTAGAAAAGTGTTATTGTATCAAGTTATTTTAATTATGACAAACGTCCACAACATCATGTCTGAATCCCTCAAAATATTTTATTTAATTGAACAAAATTTTATCTTTCCCCCCTCCTCAGCATTGACAACCAAACACCAATGACGATGCCTACCTGAGTCATGTCCATCATGGACGTCTGGCAGGTAGGGCAAGCGTAGTGACCGGCCTGGAGCAACTCCGAGAAGCACGTCCTGTGGACAAGGTGTCCACATGCAGGTATGTGGGAGGGAATGCGAGAGGTGTGGAGGTTTTCCAGGCACACAGGGCAATTTGATTGCGACACGTTCTCCACACACTGGGTGATGATGATGAAGGGAAGGTGAAATGAAAAAAGATCCAGATTAATCATTCATTCATCATTATTACGTTGCAAATTGGTATTTGGCCAGGTGGTAATCTATACACAAAACTTTTCACTGTTCCATAAAAAAATGTTTTTACAAAAAAAAAGTAAATTACAACCACAAGAATAACCATAAAATCAAACCAAATTCTTTTCCTACTACTAACTCTAATATATAATGTTAGGTTCATTTAAACCATAGGTTTGAACTAAATCAATATCAGAATTACATTAAACTTAAAGTGAACATCTTAGATATTATAGTGCTTTTTCCTAAATATATATCTTCTGGGGGAAGAGAGTGAATAGTTTAGCAGGCAGAAATATTTTATTCAGCTGTTGTTCTTTTACATACGAAAATTTTTATGCTGGCCATTTGTGGCTGGAATTCCTTGTTTATTTGTTATCATTTTCCCCAATGATTTTTTTCCATGGCCCATGCCCTTTAACCCTTGAGTATGTGGAACATTTCACAAGAGTATGGCCACTTTTCTCCTGTTCTACAAAGCCTCCAAGCTTAGCAATTTCAACATTTCCATAATGCTCTCCATCTGTTTTTCCCCAATCTTGCCACTTTTCCTTGTACTTTCTGCAGTATTTTAATACACCCTTTTTCAAGTTTTCAGATTCTATATAGAATTCACCTTGGAAAATATTTTGAAAGTAAAACTGTAACTTGCAAAAGTGAAGAACAATTCTCGAAAAATGACATTATGGTCATCTTCAACATCTTGCCACAGTCAAAGTAATAAAGTTGCGGCTTTATTTGTTATTTCCTTCAAGAGCTTAACATCTGCGGATAACAAAAGCACTTTTAAAAATACATGTAACCTGAGAGTTGATTTTACATAGCACAAAGTCAATACAAATGTAGACAAAGTCAATACAAATGGTGCGATTTTCATCCTGTTGATAGAAAGCAATTTCCATCTGTTTGAGAGAATCCATTTTCCTGCCTTTCTTCAAAAGTTCTTCTTTGCTCTTAAATGGATGGAAATTGCTTTCTGTAGACTAGATGAAAATAATACTGTTTGTAACAACTTTGCCACTGTCAACCTATCCCCTTCTTTGTCCCCAAGCGTTTCCTTCCTCACCATCCTGCTGATTCCCACTTGTCACTCCCCCTTTTCTTCGCCCCCTCTCCTTACGTGCTCATGTTGCACAGCTTTAATTACATCTATTTCGTAATCTTACGTATTTCAACCATTCCTACCCCCAAAATATATATCCCAATAGCTATATAACTGGTGAATTCCAACCTCTCTCAGAACATGAATGTACTACAGTGGTGAAGCATGTCATGCCACAATATTGTGGAAAATACAAAGCTATCCCATTATGGTTATCCATATGTTTCACATAGTCACGCCTGATGTGATTGTTTGCCCTTGATTGCACATGAGAAACAGATAATGGAGACCATTAGTTAGGAGCTACAATAGTATGAAGTGTCTGGTAGGTGACTCAGGATAGCTTGGAAAGCTTAAACCAATCTTTGGACTGCAAACGCAGGATGGTGATCAATGAAGGTGGTCGATCATCACTCCAACTGCTTCCTGCTCTTTATTTGATAACCAACAGGAAAGAACCAATGGATAAGTACTCAGAAGAGCCATCAAAAAAGAACCTTATGATGAGAGTATACCTACAATAAGAGAGAAGTTAATAGAATAGATATTGAGACATTACAGTTGATGAAACCTAATTGGAAAGGACCTTACAAGGGAAGAACTCCATAGACATGACAAGGATGATGTATAAGAAAGAATAATGGGAAATTTTTTATTTAGGAACTAAAAGAGTGAGAAGAAGTTGGCAGGTGGAGGTTTGATTAGGAGAGCTGCTGCAAGCCAACCTTCAGACTGATAACCTGTGATGTAATGATTTGAATGGCAGTGGTTAGAATCAAGGCTGAAAAATATTGAATATTCATTGTCGGAATTAAGAGTTCTCATGTTTCTCACTGGCTAGTACAGTACTGACCACCTACTTTTTGAGGACTAACTCTAACATCATCATCTTCAGGGTGAGAAGTAAGAAGACAATGGCAGGTTTAGCCCTTGAAAAACTGGTGTTTATCAACCCTACTATGAAGTGGGAAATCTGAAAAGTCCTCATCCTAATTATTCACTGAGCAAAGACAAGATCTTTTGCCCAATTTTGGTTTTACCAAAGAAGGAATAAATGAATTTATGTATACAAATGAAAAATCTGCACATGGATAGAATTGATTGTCATAGCTGAAGCTGTGTTAGTAGAATAAAAAATATCATATAGTCAACCACTTGACTGGGTCCAATGAGTACACTCATCATAAAATCTTTCTCACTACTTCTAATGGGTGCAAGGGGTTATTTCTTTGAGAGTCAAGTCACCTGCTTTGGTGTCATCCTGTATCTTTGTATTTATCTATAAAGCTGAGGGTTACAACATTTTAGTTTGTAGAAACAAAGAATTTACTATAATGCTGTGTGCTGCTAGTAGGCATGCCCTGAACCCATTTTAAAAAATTTCAAGGTGCTACACAATATGTCTTCTCTAACATTTCTAAATTTCGGTGCCTGTAACTGTGTAAATATACTTCTTTTGTGAGTAGTATGCTTTGCAAGAAAACATGATTTCCCATACATCAACTTACTCAGTAGTTTACTCTGTAAAGAAACTGCCTAACTAAGCATACTTCTGCGGTTTAGTCAATTTAACCAGTTGTTGGTGATTGCCATTACAAGGACATTATCTCCTCATACCATTTTAGTTCCTAATTCAAATATTCATCACTTTTAGCAAAGTACAGCAAAACCTCAATCAATTGGTCTCCACTTTAACTGGCTAGTTGGGAGTCCCTTTACCTTATGCACCCAGAAAAAGTGAACGTATCTTATCATGAGAGCATATCACCATATTATTGCATCATCAGATTATAATTCAGCATAATAATAATGTGGAATATGGTGAACTGCAGCATAACAATTAAAATCTGTGGAAAAGTGCTACTGTACCCGTGATTAACTAAGAATACAGTGAAAATAATGTGTTACATTCACTTATGGTTTTATTTCAAATATACAATGAATCTATTTTAATCAACATTTTTTAACACTTCATAATTTTTCCTTTTTTATGTAGGGGCTGAATGGATTTCATTGTTACTCAGCATTGACAGTAGGAAATTAAAATGGATCTTTAGGTGAATAATTACTCTTCTTATGATTAAAATTATGTAAAGTAAGCTTTATATTGGAGTACCAATATTAAATAAGTAGATCATAAGTCAAATAAGTCATATCTATAAAAATAAATGTTAGCAAACAAAATAGCTAACTTTTTTGTGTCATTTACTTTCAGATGGTCAGTGCAATTTTTCTCCCCTGTTTAAAAGGATTCCCAGATTATCCAGCCAACCCTCTCCCCCCACTGAGGCCAATTAATTGAGTTTAAACTGTATATTCCAGCTTAGACAGAAAAACTTCAAATCTAATCAAAAAAGTAACTGAATCAAAAGCAATTCATGGGACCAAAATAAAATCAGAATCATAATAGAGTTGCAATCAAATCAGATTAGTATGTGAATCAAAATCAGTTCAGAATTATTACCTACTGTAAATTGAATTAGAATTGTAACTGATCATAATCAGATAAGAATTGTAACCAAGTCAATTTGGAATTGAATTTCAGTAAAAAATTAATCATAATGACAATATGTATAATAAAATTCACAGAGGATGCCATCACCTTGTGGATTTCCATAATGAAACAGTATATAGGTAGTAAATTTGTACAAGTACTAAGCATTTAATTAATATTATTTTAAAAGTTGGAATATTTACAGGCAAAGGAATATCCAACCACACCTTAGCTTGAAGCTGGAGGAGAATTCCATGAAATGTAATACTTTATTTTTCAAAAGACCAAGATTTTTGTTAAGCTTGTAGCATTCATAATAGTTTCGATAAGAGTAAAATATGCTATATTAGAACAGCTTCCTCTTTTACTCAAATAAGAAATCACCACAAAAAAAGGAAATATTGCCAATGTGTTCTGCTGAAATATGATAGTGTGGAAAATTTTATATATTAATTTAGCAATGAGAAGAATTTAGGTACCAAGATAAAACTTTGAAGATTTAACTTTAAAAATTTCACAACCCTATAATATTTTTTTACTAAATTTCTTAATTCAGCGGCAGCTGAACAGCTATAAGATAAATAAGTCTGCCCTAGCCCTCACAGAATCCACAAAATAATTTGCTACTTGATAATGTAACGCATACCCACTATAAAATATGGGTATAATCACAAATTGTGACTAACTTCTTTCCCTTTAAAAGGTAAATATTAACCTAATGAATGACTATGCAAAAAAAATATTAGCTGCATTGGTCTTATCAAATAATTCCTTAAGTCTTTACTTCCTTTACGAATACCCTCAACTGCTTAAGATATTTCTTCAAGTCCTCAGATAATAATAATATCCTTAGACTTTGGTAATCAACTTCACTTGCTTTCTTTTAAAGTGCAATGCAATTACACAAAATGTTGTATAATCATTAGCATTTTTGGTTGATGGGGATTTTTATAAAAATATTGGCCAAAAAAGTCACACAGCTAACGAACCCATGCAGCCTTATCTGTGACCTGATGAATAGATTTCTGTAAAACCAATATTTCTACATTTCCACATCTCAGTACACTTGGTACAGAAGATGAAAGGATTGAAAACTACTGCTATCTATATCAATTTCATTATTTTAAAAACCACAGTATTCAATCCTAAGGTCAGTTTGATAGATAGGGATAGAAGTAACCATATGGTAAACCCAACAAAATGTGAAACATCACAAATTAGGGTAAGGGGTGGTTGTACCTTTCCCTGTGCCACTTAAATTTTTCCATGATGATTTGGCACAAAGAAATTCACTATCAGCTTGGGTTTAGTTGGAGGTCACCAGGCCTTGAACCTGGGTCCCCCATTCAGTAGCCAAGTTCTCTACTCACTGGACTACCAAGACATCATTTCCCCATTGAAGAGTCAAACCCACTGACACACAGGGAGAACTATATTAAATTGAAAAATATTACAAGGATGATTATCTGAAAAATACCTACATTTAACTGCATTTTAGTCTTTATCCATGTGTAAGCTATTTAATTTTTCCATCATAAATCTGATATTCCAGAATAGTGCCAGTGGTACAATATTTTAAGGTATACGGAAAAGATCTACATGCATTTTTCACCATCAAACATAAACGTGTATAAAAATCCATAAGAATTCTCCCAGCGAACAAATAAAAAAAAAGTATCATAAAAACTTTAATTCTCAAAACCTCAAAAGTCCATCAAAGTGGCCTCAAATGTAGTAACAACTCATCACCAGAAATGTATTGGAATTGAAGGCTAATAAAATGGCTAATATCAACAGCCTCTGATTTTACAGGCATAAAACAGTACTTAAGAGGTGAGTTTCAATTAGCTCTGAATTCTGAGTGGGGTTTGCATGGTTCCCTGGACTAAAACATTTCCAAAACTTGGTTCCTGAGAGAAAAAGATAAACAGCGCATATTGGAGGCTGTGGAGAAGAATGGATAAGGCAGTAAAGCAGACTAAAACAAATGACTAATTTAGGGGCACAAGGGAGGAGAGGAAATTGATGGAGGAAATATATGGAAGAGGGCAAGATGATGGAAAATATGTTGAGAGACAATGGAATGTTGAAGGCAGTGATATACAGAAAAATGGGAAAGCAATGTGCACAATGTAAAAAGGATGGGCTTTGGAATTATGTCAGGTGAAAAATGTGCAGAACTGATGTATAATATAATAAAAGGAGGTTACAGCAATTGTTTGCGGCAACAAAAAAACCTATCTCATCTAGGAGACTACTTGTGATGCTAGGAAGAGTAAGGAAAGAAGTAAGTGTTATTAAAGAGACTTAAAGATGATGGAATATTTTTCCATAAATTTCCTCTACACTTATCAAACACCAAGTGCTGATGAGACATATGATTTTACATTTTTTATATTCTTTCATATTAAGACTACCTTTATGACCTTCATACCATAACATAGAACAAATCAATATAGAGTCTCTAACACCAGAAAAAAGAAAACGGACACATACCACACTGAAAAAAGTGCAGCAAATTAAAACAATTCCTACTACTAATGCTGGACTGCCTATTTCTTTTTGATGTCACTCAATCAGCAGTTCATAATCCAAATAAAGAAGCTGGTATAAAAACTTCATTAAATAAAGCCTTGTTGATGCACAATATTGAATGAAGGATGCGTGTGAGAAAGTTCTTTACAAGGATATCCCTCCTCTCTTATTTATCTGGAAAATAATATCATCAAGCATCTTAACTACGGTTACAGCCTACACAATAACCAAGCCATAAATATGTAGTAGTTTCATAGTCCAAGTAATGATTATAACGGATTGATTGACCCAAGTTATATTTTAAATTCAAATTAGGTAAATTCCTACGTTTTTTATTGGTCAGGAGGGAAATGTTTAAATCATTATGGTGCTTGAGGATATGACAAAGAGGGGATTAATTACCCAGACCATACTTTTAAATTGGGAACAAATGGGTATGTTGAGCATAATGTAAAAATCTATGTATAACATACATGTAGGATGCATACACCATTAACTTACAAATAACTAAGTGTTACAAAGCAATAACAATCACCTGCGTAGGAGAACATGTGAAAAAGTCGCTTCTGGCATAATATTACCAACTGCACGTTTATTTACATGAAAATAATTGTTTAATACTCCATATTTCCAGCAATGCACAATATACAGAATATGAATTTCTATAGACATACTTAAATAATGAACCCAAGGCAGCAGCTCATGAGTAGGAAAACAATTATGTTTTCTTCATTAAGTGAAGGCGTTCAGTACTTACTCTATGACCATTGAGAAGCTTATTGGGTAGGCAAATGTTGCATCTTTCGCAATGAAAGAATTTATCTCTTCCTCCAACACGACATATTCCACATTCCGCACAATGGAATTGATCCCTATCCTCATCGTCAAAGAGTTTACATTCGAGGCACGAATACTGGAAAAAATTAAATGCCTATAATAATGACTAATCAAATTACGAGTTTTGGGACCATCTTTAACTGCAACACATACAGAAATGGTGAATAATGACTTCAAACAATTACTTGAAAAACAAGTAGATTACCTTTCCAAATCTCAATAAACAATGTTCACATTCCGTCTGCACTTTCTGCCTTGTTTGACAACTAGAACATATTAATTCCCTAACCTCCTGCCTTTTCACCGGATGCGTTTCATTTTCGTCGTGGCAAAACCTACATGTGTAAATTTTATCACAGCACGGGGTCTGCAACAAATTACAAGCTTAGAAAACAATATTGATGGCATGGCATGTCACGTCAGTTTTTCACAGATCTCAAAATTAATAGTTTCTACAATGAAGCATTCAAGTTAAGTAAATGTTATCATTTATCACCACGAAATTCAACTGTTTAAGTTTCTATAAACATGCACCAGAAAATAAGCAATAAATAAAATGGCACATCAACAAATACAATTAATTTCATGCCGACGTAATGACTAATCGCAATCATGAACCACCCCAATAACTATAGTAATAAACCAATGTGGCAATTTCAAATACAAATAACGATACATTTCATAAATCAACATACCACAAATTTACATTTTCTCCTATAATGTTCGCATCCTAAATCCAATTCTGACTCAGACATTTTTGTCAAACTCAGCTGCTATACTCCATTTACTACGCAAGACTACTTTCGTTTGTTCGTCCTTCGCCGAATCGCCGGAAACGGATTATGAATTGAACGAGTGATCGCATCACGCCCGAAGCCGTTAACGTATATTCAAATATCGATAAATAAAATAATTTATATTCACAATATCCCTCAAAATATATTTATCTTGACCAAGATCTTGAAAGGACTTGACCTTATTACTTCAGTCCAAGGATTTTCTCCTTCCTATACGTAGCGGCAGCATTGCGAAAAGGAAGATTTCTCCATAGTTTAGAAAGGACTGACCTTTCATTTTTTGTCGAAGAGCAGCAAGGAAAGAATTTTTCTTCCTGATGACCATCCATGTCACGAAAACGAATGTAAAAAATATTAATGCAACAACAGATAATCCTATGACAAGAGAAATTATGACAAACTGAAATATCTTGATAAAAAGTTGCAATGAAAAGGTGGTATTTGGTCATATGTAATATTTGCGGTATACATATGGGTTTCGTTTTCTTTCATCAACACCAAAATTATTTAATTAGATGGAATATCCGTTTTTGAAACACTGACAGAAATAAATAGCTAGTAACAAAAAGTAGGAAATGAACAAAAATTTAAACTTCTAAATGAAAACCATCTTAGCAGACCTAATCGCGCCCAATCAAAGAATAATTGTATTTTTTTAATTTTGCATTTATTAACTACGTTTTTTTACTTTATACTCCTTTGAATGCATAGGTTCGTGGTGGGTAAGTTCATGCGTAAGCTCGGACTCGGAGCAAAAATGATGGACAGTTCCCTTATGGAGGATATTTAAATAAGTTCAAAATCTGAGACTTCCTTGAGTCTCCCTGGAGGTAGTGGGAGGACCGGTGGGGGTGGGGCAAGTTCTTTACGGCCCACACACGTGTTGAAAAGAGACGGCGTGCGTCCCCTCGTGAGAATGTAAGTGGAGAACCCGGAGCGCCGGGTATGGGAAGAAGAGGATAATCCATCGTCGTACTAGCCCATTAAGGAAAACGGCAGGAGTGTCAGAAATAAAAGAAGTCAGAAAGACCATATTTAATGACCTAATCAAGAATATTATTACATACGGTCAACAAAAAATAATAAATATACCTCTACTTTAATTTATTATAAATAAATAATAACAAATACAATTTCTACTAACTGTCAGTATGTATTAGCACAGTCGAAGCATAGAGATGTAAATCAATCATGAAAGCAACATAGCCGCAAAGAGTAACCCTTTTGTCGTGCTCAACTTCACATTTGCGTATTGGTAAGAACTTGTTTATAATACTATAATCAATGATTATAATATTTCCAAAATGCAATTTCCGAAATAATGTATAAGCGTCCTCTTTAGCCACTATCAATGATATCCTTTATGCAAAGTCATCAGTGTCTGATGATCATGTAAAGCTCTGAGAAACGGAGTCCCGACCGGCCCTTGGATAAATATGTACATACCATAAAGAAGCTAACTTCCGCCTCCTGTACGCCAGCGATGTTTATGCTTATTCGACTAATGTTGATTCTAATACATAATGCTAATGGCTCCCATTCCGAGTTTTTCTAATTGCAATTGGGTGACTTTTTTCGATCACTAGCGCGACAAGCGTTGAGGAAACAAATTACAGATGTTCATTCTTCTCTAGTTCCCTTTCTATCTCTGCTTTGTTTGATTCGAAAAAGCAAATAAATCGTTCTCCCTCACCGTCCCCCGAGATGCCTCCACGGACTTGAAAAATGACAAAATGCATGCGTCATCCTCCGACTCCGACCGAAAAAAGAAACAAAATCCCCTCTCAGAGCGATACATTTATTCGACATTTGTTTTTTTATCCTCCCTACCACGATGCTTCCTCACCTCTAGGAGAAAAAGTTAGCACTCTTAAAAGCACCCATAAGCTTAAAGAAACCACATTATATATCAGCCAAAACTTGTAACAATTGCTTTCTGTCTTATTCTGTATCTTTTTGTAGTATTTGTATTTGTAGTATTTGAAGCACTACTAAACACACATAAATCAATAATCTACCGTTTGATGTAGGTTTTAGACTAACCCCAGGTGAAAATTGCCTAACTTCATTTAAAGCTTAATCCCTCAACTCTGCATAATTCCTACCAGCTATCGTTCCATCTGCAATGTCTATTCTCTCACCCCATTACACACTTCGATGCCTCCTGAGCATAAACATCTGTTCTATGAGTTTTACTCTGTTGGATCTTTGGACATTTCTCCCTTGTCTATTCGTAGAAATGATCAAGTGAAGGAAGCACAACCAGTCGGAGGATGCTCAGCCTCCTTTATTCATCACCGTCTTAAGTTCGATTATTGAATTAACTATAGACACTCCAATAATACAATTCCCTCATCAAATCTGAGTATTTTCTACCAGCTATCAAATTATCTAAAATCCGTATTCTTTTTCTGACGTTTTGGAATTCGCGCGGCTATCGCCTCTCCTTCCCTTCCATTCTTAGCAGTTCTCCATTACATTTTTCTCCATCCTTCGGCAAACCCAAATGTCAAAAGCCTCCAATCTCCAATCATCATCCTTCTACACGAACCATGTTTCGGATCCAATAATGCTACGCTCCGTATGAGGGTTTTCACTAACCTTTACTTCAAGTCTTTCCTTAAGGTTCCTTTTATTAACTCCTTCTTTTTCGCAAATACCTCTATTGCTAATGCAATTCTTCATATCTGGCCACTACGTCCATTTTTCTATACGTATGATGCTACCCAAATAAGTAAACTTTTCTACAAGTTCCAATTTATGTGCTTCTAGTATGATAATTAGCTTAGTTTTCCTACTTCTAGAGAATATCATTACGTTCGTTTTCTAAAAATTCTCATCCTATAGCTCCTATAAAGCGATCAACAGGGTCTGCAGTCCTATGTTTTAATGATAAGGAGATGGTAATTTTCCACTGTTAAAAATATACTTTATTTTGACCGGTTTCTATGTCACTACAACATCATTAGTTTTAAAAGTTTTCTAGACCTAATGATGACACGGCAACATATAGACAGGTCAAAATAAAGTATATTTTTAACAGTGGAAAATTACCATCTCCTTATCATTAAAATCTTCAAATTCCACCATAACACGCCTGAAAATATACAATTCGTGCAGTCCTGTGACTGAGTAGCTAAAATGAACTAACCAGAACTTGGTCATCCGCGAACATGATTGACTTGATGAGTTCCCCACCCATATTTGCTCCTGAATATATTCCGTTCGGTCAATGTTCTCATTACAGCTATTGCATCACAAGACCCTCTCCTAAGGTCGTACTGATCTTCGCCTAGGCATTCTTATGCCCTTCTCTCCAGATTTTGTTGATGATTCTTAGAACTACTTTCGCTCCGTGGCGGATTAAACTAGTTGTCCTATAGTCCTCACATTTTGCTGCTTTCTTTCTCTTTGATATTGGGATTAATAACGACCTAACGAGGTTTTCCCGCCATATTCCTTCATCATAAATCCCTCCAATTACCTCATAAATCTTCTTCCTTCTTATGTTCCCTAAATTCTTGAGTAATTCTGATGATATTTTATCCACCCGCTCTGCCTTATTTCTCTTTATATCTCGCACGGCACTTTCAATCTCACTGTCTCGTAGTACGTAGCACATATAAGTATCCAATATCTCTGGGTCAAAATTATCGTCATCTATTTCCTATTATCTTTCTAAATCTAAGTGGAAGGGTATATTCTACTCTAAAACATGGATAGAAAAAGAATTAACTGTGTTTTAGTGAAGTTTTTTTCCAAGTCCGAAGCTTCTGACTCAATTTTTTCTTATCTTAAAGAGCGAATGAAAATTAGAGTGCACGGAAATATTCTCACATTCCCAGAACTTTGCATGTAAAAAAATGAACGTCACTGTACTCGAACATGGACCACTTTCATGAGGTTTTCGATTTTTTCCTTACTCTCCGGCTGAATAGATACTTTTCCTGAACATTTCAATCCGTTAGCTTGAGTAAAATTGCCGGGAAATTTGTGTCGGTGAGTAAATTCGCAGCTTTATTTATTATTTGTAAATGGCGCTTACATTTAGCAAGCTGGTAGGGATAAAGGATAAAATAGGCGACATTTAAACAGAGAGTATACGAGTATATTCAAATCGGGAAAATGAGCCTACTGTTTCCCTAAGAAGTCAGTAGTCTATAGAAAAAACGAATGCTAGGATACGGTATAGATCAGGGGTATCCAACTTTCAAGGCGTCAAGGGCTACAACCTAACCTATAATATGGTCGAGGGCCATATAATAATAGGTAAATTAATATTTTTAAGTAACAATAAGAAACAATGATAGGTATAAAAATAATTAAAGACGAGAAATCAAGACGAATAAGGAGTTATTAGACAATGATTCACCTCTATCTTATTGACACAATCAAAACTAACTCAATAGGTGCATGTGACGAAACAAAGAGAAGTGACAGACGACAGTCAGCTCAGCGGCGCTGGGAGAGGGGTTTGTCGTGCGTGAGCTGTGATGAGTAGATTGTGCTACTCTCGTAGTGGCGGAGGAAGCATTGTGTCGTTCGGCGTACAGGAGAGCACTTATGAACAAATGACGATTACATTATAATTTGCCGACCTCGGTGGCGGCGGGGTAACGTCCTCGTCTGCCAACCCGGAGGTGGCGGGTTCGATTCCCGACTAGGTGGATTTTCATCCTCCACCTAGGGCATGTATATATGTGTCTTCGTCATTGTTATTAAAAAAAATGTTATGGTGTCCTCTGTAAATTGGTCTCCTAGATCTGTATGTGGGCGATTGGTAAATAAAATAATAATAAAAACCTTTCTCACAAGGACAGCATTAAAAGAACATTTCTGAATTTTTGTCTAATAACCAGTGATTTTTCGGGTACCACATCTTCGTGGGAAACCACAGGCGGCACAGGGAAGTGAACTGGCCCCTCAACCCTGATGTGTGAATTTCCACACGCCGTTGGCTTAGTACTAGGTGAGCTCTCTACACTCACTTAACATGCCAACCTTCGGGTTGAACACTGTGGTTAACCAACATTACGAGGGCACCACGGGCCAAATGCGGCCCGCGGGCAGCCAGTTGGAAAACCCAGGTATAGATAATATAGTGTGAATGGTAATAAATTATATTTGTATGTTTAAAGTTATAACGGATTTTCCAAAGATGAATTGAGATTTTTAGTAGCGTTCAAATATATAGTAGCAACGGACTATAAAGGCGATAAATGTCGATTTCGTTGGTAATGTGGTTTAAATCCCCGGGAGCAACAATGCGACATCCATACGTAGCAAAGATTCACACCTGATAAAGACATAAATCAGTCATTGAGTGAGTGATTGTTGGGTGAGTACGTACAAACTAATTAAACATAATGTAGAGGAAGATACAAAAAATGAGGCTCATTCGTGCGCCTTGTCATGGTTATGACGTACTTAACAAATACATAAAAACAAAACTCACATGTTACTTTGAACATTTCAGTGGCCACGGCCACCATTATCAGCTGAGAAAATGACTTAATTCTGTCTCTCTGTAGAAGTAATAAAAAATGATTCACTTCACCTATAAAGGACGGAAGTCTCTTCCAAAAGCTTTCAGAAAAAAAAGTCAAATGTGTAAGATCCCTTTTTTTATTTGTTTCTGTTTTTTTGTTCTGTTTTCAATATGTCCCAGTGCTCATCTGACTTTTCCGAGAGGGTCTGCGTTTGTGTTGTGCTTTATACAAAAATTAACCACGTCTAGTGTCCCTTAACTGATTTAAATTGACGACTGATGCCCTCGTTTGTTTGATCTCCTTTCTTTCCGATTCCCGATTGCTTCACATTGTCTTTCTCGGATGGATTTCTCCTTTATATCAGTCCATCATGAATCCAAAGTGAAGTTGAAAATTCCGCCCGTAACCGCGCGATACCAGGGCAGGGAGTGTGGAAAGTAGGTACTATATGCTTTCGGGGAACGGCAAAGGAGAGTCTCAAATAAATAGGGGGGGGGGGGGACCTATTTATACGGGGACCTTAAGGTTATTTCTGCTTGATGACGCCCCCCTATCCCTCTCCATCCCATCGCCACCCCCTTTACCTTTCCTCGCTTGTGCTAACTGAACGCCCCCCACCCTCCCTTCCGCTACCTTGATAAGACAAGTATCTTTCATCGTGGGTGGACCTCGAAACGCGAGGAACAATTGCGGCACTGAAACTGAAGCGTGGACAAGCGCATCCACGCACACACATAGACACATGCACACCTTGAGTTATAAGGTCACCAGCTGATGTTGCGACGCAAAGAAACCATGGTCGTATATATATATATATATATATATATGTGATTTTGTTGTCTTGAGGGATTTGGCCAATTAATTTCAATTGGGTGAAATTTTATTTTTTTTGTTCTGGAACCCGCAGTGCAATAGGAGTTCGTTACAAGATGCAACGAACGAAAACCGGGTCACACTGAC